>JAEBDU010013228.1:908588-998074 GCA_016802625.1 Heliconius numata
TTATTTTATTCTCTGTAAAATACCCTCACACTGACAATTGTCTTACAATAGTAAAATAAACACTATATATAGAGACACTATTAGACTCCAGAGCTTTTAAAAAGCTATTTTATTACACCCAGAGACCTCACTTAAAATTTAAATAATAAACCGCAGGTAAATATTAAATTACACATTTTATTAACTTTCGAGTAAAACTTATAGCTCGCAGCGAGACTATTATTACTTGTTGATTAAAATTTAATACGAATAAGTGAGTTTGAAAAACATTAAATGTTGATAATATTATTGAAACAATGCCAAAAATGCAGATATTAAAGTAAAAATCGGGGGAATTCGTAGCAAACTTGTGAAGGTATATAGGAGCGTTATTCTTTTATAATAATTTAAAAAAATCACAGCCTTAACTTATATGAAAAAAAATCTTTTACATATCTATTGCTTATTTTAAATAAAAAATCAGCTTCACGCTGTATCCCGCACACAGCAGGGTAGGAAGAGGGAACCTAGTGTTAAGACACTCCGTTCCCCACTTTCTGCCGAATTCTGGAGACATTGCGTGTTGAGTATCAGAACTCAACGCCGCGCTCTACCTCGACACCAGAGCGAAGAAATGGAAATATAAACGTAAATAAATATTTCAATTCCTCGAGTGGAGATCGAACCCACAACCGTCGCGTTACAGTCACATTCTTATAGTAATTATAATATTTTAAAATAATAAATATATTTATTTAAATATATAATTTTGAAGTAAATATAGTTTAGTAAGCAAAATTACATTACAAAGCGACTACCACACGAAGCTATGCATAATCTTGTAATCTTAATGTCTCATCTCAAAATTAAGTACAAACTCAAGAGGCGAAGTTCGCTAGTGTTCTATTAAAAATAAATACGGAGTGTTTCAATACTAGGAAAACAAAAAATAATAATGGGAAATATATTATAATATTTTCTACGATTAAATAAAAAATAAAATCAAATTCACCATTTTTCCGTATAATATCAAGATAAGGATTTTAGAGATATGGCTTGGTGAATATCGGAATTTAACGTCGCAATGTCTGCCAGTCAAAAGAAAATGAAAAAGGAAAAATCATGGCCTCAAGTTTAAATGGAACCCACAATCATCGTTTGCAGTCCAACGTAGTTCCACTACGCCATGATATTCTTTAATAATTCTAAGTATACGTTTTTCTTATACTTAAAAAACAATGATTTTAAAGAAAATGTGAATATATCAGAATAAGCAAAAGATGAATAGAAACTTTGAAGCTTAAGCAGAATGGAGGTAGTGAGAGCACGCATTGTGCGCCGAAACCTTCTCCACCAACAAAAGGATCGAATGTCAAAGGTGTCTAAAGGAAAATAAATTTTACCTGTGGCAAGATTATTATGAAATGAACACTTACTAAGATGAAACCTTTTAAAACAAGGATATAGCGGCACAAGGGTGTGACTGTAACGCGACGGTTGTGGGTTCGATCCCCACTCGAGGAAGGAAGTGAAATATTTATTTACGTTTATATTTCCATTTCTTCGCTCTGGTGTCTTAACACAGCGCGGCGTTAAGTTCTGCCACTCAACACGCAATGCTTCCAGAATTCGGCAGAAAGTGGGGAACGGTGTGTCTTAACACTTGGTTCTCTCTGCCTACCCAGCTGTGTGCGGGATAAAGCGTGAAGCTGATTTTTTAATTAACAAAAATATATAGACACTGTGTGTTATTTGAAAACCTGATTGTACTATTGAAACTGAAAACGGAAATAAAAGAGAATGAAAAACAAAAGTAGTTTTCTTTTCTTCCTAATCAAATGAAACGCGTCGTTGCTGACGGTTGCTTGCTAACTAAGGTCGACTATTTCTGTTCATAATATTTTTATAATAATTTTAATTTAGATATGTATGAATATTTGAATGTGGAAAATCATTTAAAAAAGTAAAAAAACAGTTTCATGTTTTTTTCCAAGCAAAGGGAACCTAGTAGTATGGTACTCTGGTCCCCTTTTCCATATTATTCATTTCAATGTGCCACAATTTAAGAGGACAACGTTTTCAAAAATAATTTATTAGCAGAGAAATGAAAATAATTTATTTCTCTGAATCCGACTCGAACCCACATCCATCGCGGTTAGAGCCAAACAGAGTCAGAGGGAACCTTGGAATCTAGATTTATTTTCTACCGAATTTTGTTTTGAGTGGTGGAACATAATGACGTAAATATTAAATATTTCGTCTCCCCGAGTGGGGAATCGAACCCACAACGGTCGCGTTTCCCGTCGCTACTTCCCTCAATCGAAGCCACGACGACTTCAATTGAGTTATTATAAATCCAATATATATTAACATTAGTATTATATTTCCTCTTATAACAACACTTTTAGGGTGCCATTTCATATATTTTGATGTCTTCCTTATGGTGTTAAGAGCATCACTATATATCTTAATATAATATTGAACGTTAAATAAAAAGTAAAATATCGACGCCGTCGTGGCATGCGACCATTGGGGGCTCGATTCCCACTAGTGGGAATGAATAATTATTTTCTAATATTTTTGATATAATTTTCGGTACAAAGCAAAGTTAGCAAAGTTCGGCGTTGATTTCAGCCAGTTAACACGCGATGCCTCAAAAATTCAGCGAAAAATCGGGAACAGAAATGTCTTAATAGGAACGGTGTGTCTTCACAATATTAATTCATTTTTCGAGTGGGAATCGAACCCACAATCTCTCGCATTTACAATAACACGCTAGCTCCTGAGCAACGACTCTCCTCTAGTTAAGTATAATTATATTGATAGAAATTACAAATTAACAGCACTTCCTATTGAAAATAAATTACAGGTTCCCTACTAAAAGGTCAGATTATATATATAAAAATATAACCAATTTCCATAAAAAGATAAGAGTAAACAATTAAAGAAAATGTACCCCAAAATATTAGGTCTTGAGATATCTTAGAGATAACTTACCATTATAGCTTTATTACAGGTTTACGACCTATAAACTGTATATTGTGGAATGCGAGTCTTCCTAGCGACTAATTAACTGCCCAAATAACTTAGATTTATTACTTAGTCTTTAGAAGAAATCATTTCGGGAATATTAATGAGATATAAAAATAACGTTTAATTACTATATATATACCGAGGCAATATAGTAATTAACGTAATTAAATAATGTAGGAACGATCAAATATCTGTTCTGTTCTGTTCTTTCTAATATGGCGTTCCGAGCGTACCAGTTGAGCACAAAATCACTTCGCCAGTGTCACGTTGAATCAAATATCTGTATACAGAAAGAACCTAGTGTCAGATCGTTTGGTTCTTCGGAACTTAATTAACTTAAAAAGAACATTGAATTTCCTCGAGTGGGTTTGAACCCACAACCCCACAACCAGTCGCGTTAACAGTCACACTTTGCGCCCCTGCGTCACGACTGGCATTTTAATTTGGCATTTTTAAAATATTAAATTCAATCAAAAAATCGAAGTTATAGCAAAAATTACTATTTTATCTTTCACCTGCCGTTTTTCAGGCTTATGCTAATAGGTAAACTATACAAAGTTAAAATAAATTTAATTCTGACCAACACCAAAGTAAGATTTTTTCTAAAACAAAATTAATAGCCTTTTACTTACAGTAAGTGAAGATAGAGTACGACAAGCACTAGCTAGAAAATATTAAAATTTTTATATAATGCTTAAAACATTTTATCTTACTAAGTCAACATTATAAAACGCTTTAAGGCAAAAATTTAATATGAAAGAATTAAAAAAGTGCTTTACAATTTAAATATTCACTGTTTGAACTTGAAATGAGTTAAATATAATAACTCCAGGTTAACTTTGGGTAATGACAAAATTAAGTAAAATTATTTAATTCTGAATGCATATAGTACTTAAAGTTTATTTCATATTTTCGTTTCTATTGATGAAAGTCAAAATAAGGAAAGAAATGGTTAAAATAGATATTTTTTATTTACTTTTTAAATCATATAATTTACATATGAAATAGAGAAATAAAATATTGCCTATACTTACTCTTATAAAAATTTAAGCATTAAAGTTTATCTAGGTTCAAATTATAAGACAACCAAGAGGCCAGTTGTGGCGTAGGAGCACAAGCTTGTGACTCTAAACGACACAGGTCGTGAGTTCGATTTCCACTCGAGTAAATGAAATATTTAATATTTTCATTCCTTCGCTCTGGGGTCTACATAAAGCGTGGTGTTGAGTTTCGCCATTCAATGCAACTAGCAATGCCGAAGTGTCTTAACTCTAGGTTCCCTCTGCTTACCCTATTATGTAGATACTATGGGATACAGCGATTCGAACTAACATTGGCACCATATATCCATTAAAGTCGAAATATTGATTCTCCATAGATATTTAGATTTACAATCATTTATTTTTTCCAAGCTCTTTCGCCTGAGGTTATTAGGTTATACTCAAGAAAACGTATACATTTGAACAGCTGTGTTTACTGCTGTCTAACACAGTATCAACAGCCCTCGAGGATTAAGTTCATAACAACATTTGTTTCCTTTATGCTAAGCAAACATGAAATAATGAAGAAAATTAAAGGTTAAAAAGACTAAAAGGCTAAAAAATACATAATTTAATTACAAAAGTTAAAGTGTGAGTTTTTTAGCTTTACGCTGTTTCCATACGTAGCGGGGTAGGCAGAGGAAACCTGGGGACCTAGTGTTAAGGCATTCCATTTTACGAAATTCTAGAGGCATTGCGTGTTAAGTGGCAAAACTCAACGCCGCGCTTTACCTCGACACCAGCGAAGAAATCAAAATATCAAACATTTCATTTCCTCAAGTGGGAATCGAACCCACAACCTGTCGCGCTTACTGTCACGCGCTTGGGCCCCTACGCCACAACTGGCCTCAATAATGTTAGTTATAACTTCAAATATAATCAGGTGACCAGGTGGGAAGTTGAAAAAGAACTAAATCTTCATTTGTATAAAATAAATACTTAACATTTTATTAAATACATTTTCTTGTTCTTCAAATAGACCAAAACTATTAATTCTAGGCCTACCTACACAATTTACCTGTTGACAAATATTTTAAACATATACAATTTTCTAAATATATGACGCACGCTAGTTGACTATAAAATAAAATATATTATTTATATTTATTGTCATATCAAAGCTTTCATCTCACTAATTTATGCTTTTAATGAAATTAAAAAGAGTATTGTGGCAAACGGGCGACAGCTGGGCAAGTTATTACTAAATTACAGTGCTAGAAATAGTTAGTTTAGTTTTAGTTCGCAGTAAATTATGAATCCAACAAAAATAAAAAGATTTACTTAATATATGATATATTTTAATACATTGTTTTTTAAAACAGCAAAATGAAAGTGTTGTCTATGAACGCGACGGTTGTAGGTTCAATTCCCACTAGAAAATTAACTATTTCCATTTCTGATCTCTGGTAACAATGTCTCAAAAATTGGGCGCAAAATATCTTAACACTAGGTTCCCTCTGTATACCATGCAATATGAGTGCCTGAAACTGTAAAAATATAGTGAAAAATCAAAAGTATAATAATTTAACATATGAGAGCAACCAAATATTGTTGTGAGGCAACCATTGTAAATTTCAACACATAAAATGTTAACAGCTCTATTAAATTTATAAAGATAAAACCACACGGAAGGAAATCGTAAAGCAAAAATGACATATAAATGTCAAATGCGCCATCCATACATTTTTTATTTACGGCGGTGTCGAATAGTTGCACGCTGTATCCCGCACACAGCAGGGTAGGCAGAGGGAACCTAGTGCAATGACACACGTTCCCCATTTTCCACTAATTTCTAGAGTATAGAGTGTTAAATGACGGTACTCAACGTTTTGAATCAATACTAGAACGAAGAAATGTAAATATTAAATATTTAATTTTATTAATAATATTACTAATAATATTTAATTTCTATGAAATACAGTGTAAATCTAAAAAAATATATATGCATAAATTGTATTAGAAAATAAAGTACTCCATTAATGATTAACCTTAAAACCTCACGGCATTAATTAACAAACGGGTTGTCAATGCGTCCTATACAAACACATCCCCGTAACGAACCCGTTCGAGGTTTCTAATTATTTATTTCACTTTCGATTTTATTTAATCTTTTGCGTAAAAAATATATGCTTTTTTTTTATTTTGACATGTTATCTATAATTATATTCACAAGGTACAAGGGGCACAAGTACGACAGGTAGTGGGATCGGTTCCCACTACAATAATATTTTCATTCCTTCGCTCTGGTGTCGAGGCAAAACGCAGCGTTTAGTTACGCCACTTATCACGCATGCTGAATTCGGCGGAAAGTAGGGAGTAAAGTGTATAAAGTGTATTTCCATTAGACTTCCTCTGTCCCCCACTCTGCCGAATTTTGGAGGCACTGCGTGTTGAGTGATGGAACTCAACGCCGAATGTCATGTATATATGTAATTATAATTCTATCTAGTATATATTTATTTCTTACCGCCATTACATGTTACTACTTGAATCTAACTTAACATTTGAAAAAAAGTTTTAAAGTTCATTCAGCTCTAAAAACATTAAGTAAGTAGTTTTCTATTGAAAAACTTTTTAAATCCAATGTCTCTGAATGACTGTCAATTTTATTAGTCGTGCAATTGTAAGTGTTGTAGTAAAATAAAATAAAAACTTTTTACAATCCATTCTTTTGAAGTACCTTACTTGTAAAGCATGAAAACTTTACAAACTTTCGTTGTAAAATTTCTATACGATCATATATATTATTTTTCTCTGTAATAAAGCTGTTTTGTTCTGAAATTTTATTAAAACAATGTTTTGGTATATCAATATCAGAAGTAAATTATACGAGACCACATATTTTCATTAAAATTTTAATCATTTTAAACAAAATATGAATTTATATGTTTTACAAGCGGCCCACTCACGGCCTAGCCCGCATACCACTTTTATTATTTTTTTATACTGCATTTACCAATATATTTATATAATTTATACATTCAATAATTTTTCATAGTTTTGAGAAAGCGTAAGCATTACGTGGCTGCTTGGGCTCTCGAGTCTAGGCTTGTAGCCATAAATAGACGCAAACTTTATTTTAGAGATTCTATAATCCGCACATAGTAAAGCAGAAAAAACCTAGTGTTACTTTTCTCCACCTATCATTGAATTTTGAGTGAATGAATGATGAGTGACGTATTTCAACGCTCTCCTCGTTACCAGAGCGACAAAATGTAAATCTATATATATAAAATCGAAAGGTCACTCACTCATCACGAAATCTCAGAAACTACATGTGCTAGGAATCTTAAATCTTGCATAGGAGTTACTTATAGGACGTAGGTGCTCGCTAAGACAGGAATTTACAATATTCGACTTCTAAGGGGTTGTTTTTGGGGTTGAAAGTTTGTATGAAACTTCGTTACTACAAATGCTAGGAGTCTCAAATTTTGCATGGACGTAGGTACTCATAGAGACAGAAATTAATAATAACGTAGTTCACGCAGGCGAAGTAGTAGTATATAGTAGTACTATATACTACTACTAGTAGTACTAGTAGTACTAGTATTAAATATATTCCGAGTGGAAATAGAACCCACAATCGCACTTACAATGACATTCTTGTGCTACTGGGTCACGACGGCCGAAGTTTTCTAGTCGAAATATAGAAAATACTTAAGTTTTACTTGAAAACACGTCTATATATAATTATCCCAGGGTGTCTTTTACAAAGGCTGATTCAGCACTAAGCTAAGGCTCTTGACCCACATCATCTCAGTCTTCGCTGTGTTATAGAGCTTGTCTTGTACTTAAGTTGCCTAAGATTTTTTTTCTTTATACATACATATATATACAAATATATCTAAAACAATATATTGTGATAAGTTGAATTATAACTTTCAATGTACAAATTTTTCACAATGTCTTAACAAAAAACTTATTACTAACATATTTAGACAATGCAATATATGGGGAGGGTGTTATTATAAAGATTAAATTAATATTCATTTAAATACATAAAATATTCGCCACAAGTATTAAATTAAATGTATTCTTTCACCAACACGCTGTATCCCGCATATAGCAGAATAGACAGAGGGAAAATACCGTTAAGAGACTCCATTCCCCACTTTCTGCTTAAATTTTGAGGCATATCCTTTGTCTACCATAGCTGGAAAATGAAAAAAAATATAACCATTCCTCCGAGCGAGGATCGAACCCATAACCTCCGCGTTTACAGTCTGTCCCACTGCACCATGAAAGCCTCTTTTGATTATTAATTTCCAAGTAAAACTAAAGCTTGCTTTCAGAAATTTCTAATACCATAATACCTATTTGACACCCAAGTTTGCCACCATATTGTATGAACCATTATCACGCCGTCACGTCACATCGCCTCAACTCCTAAGGGAATCAAGGCGGAAGGTTCATTGAACCGTTCACGCGTTAACGATTTACATAGCTTGATTATGAAAATATATTTGTTATTTATCGATTATTTATGAAAGTTTATGTAATGTGTGGCCTCTAATTGTTTGTTGGAATATTATTTAGTTTTTAGGGTTCCGTACCTCAAAAGGTAAATACGGAATTCTTATACGATCACTTCGGAGTCCGTCTGTCAAATATTCAAGCCCCTATTGTTGTTTGCATTCGTCGCTTCGCTTAGAACAAAGAAAAAAAAATTTTTTTTTAAATTTATAAATTATCTTTATTCGTAGAAGTATAAAATTAACGTAATTTTAATTTACTTTAACAAATTAATTCGCAGATTTTACAGGAAATATAAAAGAACAAATAATAACAGGAAAATAATTTCCTAAAATAAAAGCTACTTTGGAATTACTTACAAAATATAAAAAAAATAAACAAAAGAAAACATTAAAAGTTTCATTTCTTGTATAATATGGCTTTCGGAACAAGTTTTAAAATTTTTTTATATAATTAAAATTATTTCTTTAGAATTATTTATATGTATTAGTGTTATATAAAAGAAATTTTATTTAAATTTTAAGTGTTTTTAACAAGATGGATGAATTCGAAGAAAATGATTTCATTTCACAGTAAGTTAATTGTTGAGTGGATTAAACAATGGTGCAAGTATTAATATATTTATTTTAATTATTCATCTCATAAAAGAAAAAAGACAATAGACAAAGGGTCATTCATTATACAATCCGTATTTAAAAATTGAACTGGAGTTTTTCCTTTTTTTTCAGCTTCCAAGGCCTTCTTTTCAGGGCATTCAGACCCTAGTGTTAAGACACTACCCATCCCACTTTCCGCTGAATTCTGGAGGCATTGATTGTAAAGATATGAATATATTGAATACATCATTTCCATGAATGGGAGTCGAACCCAGCACCTATGGCGCTTACAGGCACACGCTTGTCCTGTGCCACAACTGGCCTTCACAAACTATTGAATCCTTCGCGAAAGACTATTTGCAAAATAACTTATCTTCAGATGTCCCAGACACTATTTCTCTCCGTCGCGATTCAGACACTATTATATGAATAACAAATTGATATTATAAATGATTTTAGTTTAAGTTTTCAGTTGTACGCTTCGGAAATGTTTGACTTGTGAATTGTTAAACTAGATAAAGTATGATTAATGTATCTATATTTAAGTTTAAAAACTTCTTTAACATTTTCAAAAACTTCTGTTAATTTGTTTCTCATACCTTTTTGTACACCGGCAGACGGAACCTAGTGTTAAGACACTCCGTTTACCATTTTCCGCTCTATTATCGAGGCGTGTTCAGCATAGCTTAACTTCTTGCTTTTTCTTTTTATCTGAATTAGGAAATTAAATTAATTCTCCTAAGCAGGAATCGAACTCACAAGCTTTACGTTTACAGTCAAAAGTCAGTTTTTTTTTAAATACTTAATATACCTATCAAATACTTATAGTTGTATTAGGTCCATAAATCGCCATACCACATCCTCTAAGCACAGCGTGAAGTATAGTTATCGTATACTACGATATCGCATAAAAATTTAAAACCATTTTACCACTTAAGCTTATTTAGCAATAAAATGACGTAAATCAACCCCTATTTTATAAAAAATGAAATAATATAATACCTTTATTATTGTGAAATTATTTTGCATATTTTATTTAGGGAAGTTATAAAAATATAACAAAACAATAATGTTGAAGTGTGAACTTAACACTGCTGAGAAAAAAAATAAAATAAAATAAAATTTTCTTCTTTAAATTTTCCTTTAAAAAACATTGCAATATATTACACATTTAATTTCTCTTACAGTACTAAACAATGTTCGAACTTTATTTCGTTCAGATTTTCAACACTTGTACAGTTTATTGGGAATCCCCTTATGTAACGACAGTAAAAAATGTTGAGTGGATTCGAATTGATATTCAAAGTGCTCTTTACTGGATATTGGGATTCTGGTATAGTTTTCTGGTTAGCTCCACGCTGTTTCCAGCACATATCTTGGTAGACAGAGGGAACCTGGGAACCTAATATTAAAACACTCCGTTTGCCATTAACATACGAATTCTCGAGGCACTACGTGTTGAATGGCGGTATTCAACGCCACGCTTTACCTCTTTACCAGAGTGAGGAACAATTATGATAATAATGAAGCCGTTGTGGCAAGTGTTGTCATTCATCCTCATTAGTCAAAAGTAATATAGTTCTTAACTAATGAGGTCTTTTATCTTTTATTGCTTTTAAAAAGGATTTTTTATTTGTATCTATTTTCATCAAGAGATCTTTCTCAGATAGCTCGTTACTTGTTGCCCTTTGAAACAAACGGTAGTAAAATCTTAAAGTAACCTTCATAAATTATGTCTATACTAGCTATAAAGACCGCTAAGGCCAGTTGTTTTTTCTTTTATCGTTGCTACAATGTTTAGAAAAAAAATCTTAAAGTAGAGTATTTTTTAAGTATATAAATTAAAGTTAAGGATTAAGTCTTTTTTAAATTATTATAATTATTGTTTTGAGTTTCACGCTGTATCCCGCAGATAGCTAGGATAAGCAGGGACCTCAGTGTTGAGACACTCCGTTCCTCACCTTCCGCCGAATAGGAAATTTGCATGATTTTTTTTAAATAGCTAAAATTAGTTATTTACATAGACGTAGAAAAAATTAAAATGACCCTCAAAATATAAAAAATATTTTTAAAAGTGACATTTAAAATTATTCACCTACACAAACGCGAGCTTTAAATGACGTCAAACGTCGAGATATTTGTGTGCATTCACACAGAGAATGGGCCCTGACATTAATTTTAGCACAGGTCCACAGACATGAGAAAAGATTAAAGTGATATCTTAAGTAAAAGATTCGATATAGAGTGATATCTTAAGTAAAATATCAAATTTACATATTTAGCTCTGAAGGAGAAATGTCAATATATGGATGTCAATAAAAAAATCTATAAATATTATTGATTTTATAAAAGGATTATAAGCCATAGTCCTTTTTCAGCAATGACGATATATTATTTTAGGCTAGATCTGAAAATTTACTAGATATTTAAATATTAGAAGATATTCTTATTATATTGGTTAGAAGATATTTAAATTATCCCAATTTTTTTGTCAAGTTTTCTCATCTTATTTTGTTAGGTTTTGGTGTTCAACAAAAAGTGGAGGTTCCATTCATTCAAAAAGAATAATAAATTTTATGTAAGCCCAATAGGTATCCCTGGATGTCGAAGTTGTTGGAAGCAAATAAAAATTCAATTATCTGTCATCATCTAGTGCTCGTTTCAATGGAAGCAAATAGAAGTTTTTATCAAAGACACCAATACCATCTTTTTAAAAACTACTTATAAAAGATGTTAGAAAAGAAACTATTATTAACCAGAGCAGGGTGTACCATATGTATAATTTTCCCCCGAGTGGGGATCGAACCCACGACCATCATATTTACAATCAGTGACAGCGTCATAACTCTTTCAATAATGGATTAATTTATATAGCAAAATGTCTATTAACTGAAAATAAATGGCTTTTTTTATTAGCAACTTGTTTCATAAAACAATGAAATAATTACAGAAAATTCATTTATTATATTTTTAGTAAATATAATAGAAATAATTATATAATATTTTACAAAAGAATAGTTTACAATCAAAATTCATATAAAAATTTAAACGTTGCAAAATTTTATTTCGCACCTTTTGTAAAATAACCCTGGTCGATTAAACTACAATTTCACGTTAGACCACGTCAGAATATTTTATACTAGCTTTTTTATAACTTTTTTAACTCTTTGTAACTTTATATGAGGTATAAACGGGTGTTGGTTCGATTCCCACTAGAGTTAATGAAATATTTAATATTTTCATTTCTTCCTTTTGGTGTTGCGGGAAAGCACAGCGTTAAGTTTCGCCACTTAACACGCAATGCCTCCATTCGCAGGAAAGGGTGAACCGAAGGGTTAAATACTAGGCTCCTGCCTATCCTGCTAAATACGGAATATAGCATAAAGCTGAAAAAATAAGAACTCTATGTAAGCAAACGTCTATAACCGACAGTTAAAAATCTCTCAATATAATATTTAACCTAAAAAATGGGTACGACAATACTTAACAATACTTCCCTCGCATATTTTATCGACTAATGACCACTTCCCTACTTTACAACTACCATAATTACATAGCTACTTCAACAATTGACTTGTTTGATCGATTATATGCCTTTCCATTAACTCTGGTTCGATTTTCCAGTCTTTTTAACCGACTTCTTTAAGAAAAGGAGGTTATCAATTCGACATTTTTATATAGGTTTCTATATAGCAATCAATATTGGAAAAGAAAATATTAGGTTGATGTTTGTGTTGATGAAAACTAGTAGATTATGAGACGCCATTGGAGGTGTGAAACATGTGTATGGTAATTCTTTATTCTTTTTCTTTTATATCTCGATTTTCAATATATTTTTATAAGAATTTGAGGCCTTCGTTGCAGGGGTACAGGGGTACAAGGGTGTGACTGTAACGCGATGGTTGTGGGTTCGATCCCCAATCGGCAAAAGCGCGGCGTTGAGTTCCGCCACTCAACACGCAATGCCTCCAGAACTCGGCGAGAAGTGGGGAACGGAGTGTGTTAACACTATGTTCCCTCTGCCTACTCTATTATGTGCGGGATACAGCGTAAATAGAAAAAAAGAAAACTTACGTACGGAAAACTGATTTTTAACTTACCCCGTAGAGACGTACATCAAAATGATCCTATAAGGGTTTCATTTCTTTTCCTTTTAAAGTAAGAAACCCCTAAAAAAGGTTTAACTTATCACTTGGTTCCCTAGGGGAATAACATAATGATATAAAAAACAAAAGAAGATTAGTGAAATCCATCTCTGTTACATAAAAAATAACTAGCATTTTTCAAGGAAAACGTATTGCAAAGTGGCTATTTATATCAATTTGCCTATGCCTTATAATTTTATTACTGTCTATATAAATGGAGATTAAGTATATGTAGGCCTATTTAAATTTTGACGATCTTAGCACAGTAGGATGGCAGAACGAACCTAGGAACCTAGTGTTACGGCGTTCCTCATTAAAATATTTCCCATTTCCGCCGAATTGTTCAGGTATTACGTGTCAAGTGGTGAAACTCAACGCCGCGTATTTCAACGTAATCTATATTTCTTTATAAACTAAAAACAATTAATAAATCAATTTAGCATTTATATAAATAAATTATTCTAAACAATGTTGGACAGAATTTTCGCAATTTGATTAGAGGTAGCCGATGGACGGTGGTCCCTTGTGGGTTTATCATCAAAACAAATGTATAGTGAAAGCCGATAATTGTTCTAAAAATATAATCCTATTTTCATATAAAAAACCCTTTATTTAATTTTAATTTGTTGGCGTTAAAAAGGAATTATTGTAAAAAAACTCGTTTAGGTCGTAGTTTTAGGGTAAATATTTAGAACTAGGAATATTTACTCTGGTACCAAGACAATGCCTCAAAAATTCGGCAAAAGGTGTGGAACGGAGTGTTTTAGCACTATGTTCCTGTGTCTGTGCTATATGCATCGTGAAGCTGAAACAAAAATGTTTATAGCAAAAACATCGCATTTTCCATGTCTAGCTCTGTAAAGGTAACTTTTAATAGGCACTACGAGAAGTTTGTTGAGTGAGTCATTATTGCTTTATAAATCGCCAGACCTTGCTTGATTTATTATGATTAATTAGTTACTTTAAAAATTACACCTTAAAAGTCTTTTAAGTTACCGCTCATATAAAAGTAAAATATTAAACCTGTTTGTTGTTATATAGTTGACTTTTAAATCAATTTTCAGTTTTGTCCAGTTGTTAGTTTAGTTGAAACAAAGGAAATTGGAAAACGTCACTCCTTTGGTCTCTCTCGTCGGTATAGGAAAAGCTGAGTAATATGTGAAAGTTTTAAGTAAACTTTTCGTTTACTTTCAATCAATATTTATTAGCAGTTCCGCTTATTCTATTAATGTCAAAAGTGTAAGTCTGTTGGTCTGTTACGCGATTACGCAAGAATAGTATTAGCAAATATAAATAAAATTATTTTTAAACAATTTAATGATGAATGCGTTAATTCTAAGCTAAGCTGAACTTTGCATTTATGTGAAATTTTATATTTAATATATTTTTTTGTAGATCTTTAATAATAAACTTTCTTTCTTTTTCTAACTGTACTTTTAGTGACATACAGACAAATACAAACCAATATTGTATTACGCTTTTTATTTAATTTAAACTCGACTTAACAAACGAGAAAGACTATACAGCAGGTGGAATTATAGGGAAAAGAAAATGTTAGTTCTATACAATATTTACTAGAGAAACCTGAAACGGACTTCGTTATCGTGGAAAACAATAAGAAATACGCGATTCATAAATGAAATAAACTTGTGAATCATATTAGAAATTGTCAAGAAAATACTTTATTTCGTAATACAAAATGTCCATGTTGTATAAGAAATAGGCAGTCTTTGAAAGTGAAATAAATTACAGTGGCTATAAAAATTTTATTAAAAATTTAACCCAACACGCAATGCCTCCAGAAGTCGGCAGAAAGTGGTGAACGGAGTGTCTTAACACTAGATTCCCTCTGCCTACCCTGCTGTGTGCGGGATACAGCGTGAAATCAGTACAGAAAAAAACTATAATAAGAATTGAAAGAAATTCTTATTATAATATTAAAAGCCTCACACGACGAGTATTCAAGAGACTTCGTTATTGATAATTTTAAAAAGACTACATAATACTAGTAACAAATATAAATAATAAATACCTAATTAAAATACGTTTTTTTTTTTCAAGCGATCATGTTACATATTTTTCTATTTTCCCAAATATTTTCATTTCCTTCCCGCTTTTCTTTCGAGCTTCACTGCTCCTCTCTTTAATATATAAAAAGAGAAGAAGAGAGTAGTAGTCTTTTTTACTTGTATAATTTACAATATGTAGAAAATTAAAAATGTATTCTTCTTTAAATTAATTTTAGTGTAGAATAACAATATTCCGCGAAGAATAAAAGTACTTTAGAATTGGCATCCGTTCTCCATCAGTGGTCTATTGAAGCTTTATGATGCATAAGTGCATCCATGCAGTCTCTATTCAATATTCGGAAAAGCCGAGATGCATCGCCGTGAAATATTTAAATTCGTTCTATGAATATTTTAATTGTATAAATGTTATCTCTATTATATCAGGAAGTTCATGTTATATAATGTAAATTTAAGCTATGTATTTTTATTTATTTATTAGCAAGCCAGCGTTACATACTAAGAATATATTACTTTAAATATTTATAAAATCAAATCAACTCAAAACAGCTTCACGCTGTATCCCGCACACAGCAAAGTAGGCAGAGAGAACCTCGTGATAAGACACCCCGTTCTCAACTTTTGAACACGAAAACAAGAAAATATTTATATTACTAAAATGTAGATATCATTTGTGGAGATTGTTACAAAAAAAGTAAAGAAAAACAATTTATTTAGAAAACAAGACGAAAAATTTAGTACTTAAGCTCTTTATCGCAGTTTTCAGACCCTAGGGAAATATGTAAATAGTGAAATTACATTACTTGAAGCGCCTTAATATTTTACGAGTATATAAGTTAGGGCCGTCATGGATCAACGGAACAGTGTAAATTCGGTGGTTGTGGGTTCAATCCATGCTTGGAGAACTGGAGAATTTCTTGTTTTGGTACGCTAAGACCAGCGTTCAGTTCTTCTTCTCTAAAGTGGAGAACAAAGTGTTCTATTGCTATACACAGAATAAAATGAAGCTTAAAAAAAAGGGTAAAATATATGAAACTTTATTGTAAAACATTTTTAATCTATCCCTTTGCTAACATAACGAATGATAGATGATTCACATAATATTTTACAATAATTTGGTCATTAATAATAATGTCAAATGCGAATATATTACCATAATATCATCAAAAGGTTATTCTAATACATAATTATAATTATATTCCATCTACGCTATAGTGCCAACTTACTTTTTTATTTTAAACAATAAAACAACTACACTATTAATGCATTTAAGAATTATAATAATAACATAAATTCTTGGTATTTTTCCTTATTTTTAGGGTTCCGTACATCAAATCGAAATAACAGGGACAAAAAAAAACAAATATCAAATATTTTGGTCCACTTTGCCTATCGTCCGTGAGATTTAATTGTAATTAATTTAATTAACTTAGAAACAATTAAATTTTAATATTGCCATTTCATTTCTATATTGCCAATTGAATTGATATATCCTTAAGTCAGTATTGTCAAAGGCCATAAGCTTGTAGCTGTAAACACGACAGATTGTGGATTCAATTCCCACTCGAGGAAATGAAATATGAACATTTATAATTTAAAACGAATATTAATAATTTCATTTCCATGTGAAAGCAGTGCGCGGTGTTGAGTTCCATCACTCAACACTTGCTGCCTCCAGATTCCAGTGGAAAATAAGCAACGAAATATCTAAATACTGTTCCCTGTGCCTACTCTGCTATGTGGGAGATAAATAAAGATATTTATTTATTCCTCACACCATACCATCAGGAACCTGTATGTCATAAAATATTTAAACACGCCAGCGTGACAGCCACTGACTGGCAAGATGTATGAAGATCATTACCAGTAGGTACCTCATGATAACGGAAACACTTGCCTCGCCTTTGGATCTTGGGATTAATGGTAATGGTTATCACGCTCACGATTATATAGTGATAGATGAGTAATTAATATGTAAATAATATATGCATTAGTTTGTTTATGTTGAAGAGGTATGAGATTTTGTTTCGAATTCACAGATTTCTTAGTAATGACAAGATATATTTAAGAACTAGTGGCCCCCGCGTGGCTTCGCCCGCTTGAACAATAAAATTATTTATTTTCTCTTCTCAATTACTTTTGCAATCTGATAACAACATCATTTTAAAGACAATATCCAATACATTGATAGCTTAAAGTTTTAGCCAATTCATTAAAAAACTTTTTTAGCAATATTGTCCGCATGCAATCCTTTATACTGACATCTTTTTATATGTGATCGATTTAAATAAAACAAACACAAAATTCATATTTTGTGTAAGCTTCATAGCTTGTCAAAATTCAATACTGAAAATTGCATTTAAAACGGTTTAGCTTTTTTTGAGATTAACGTAAACAAATGTATAGAAATATCGCCAAAAATAAAAAAAACACTTTTTACTTTGGTTTCTATCACATTAATAAAGGCCCCCAATAACATTATTTCTCAAAGTGCGCTGCAAAATCTCCAAAATCTGTATTTTCATTCACCTCGCTTTGTGTTGCTAAGAACAATTGGACAGTGCATTGGGAACGGAGTGTTTTAACATTAGTTTCCCTCTGCCTACCCTATATAACAAGATACAGCCGTAAAGCTGAAGAATAAAACGAAACAAAATTATAAAAAGATATCGCACAAGGCTGACAATTCAAGCTATACTTTTTATCACAGCTTTTTCAAATGAACCGCGCCCTTGATAATTCTACACAAAGGGACCCTGCCCTTCAAGAAATGCCTACAAAGCCTGATTTACATATACTATAGGTGTATAAAAGAAAAAAGGGAAGTTGAAAACGTTTCCGAGTTATTCGACTGTCTTAGAAGAATGCTTAAAGGCGTATAGCCTCACAAATATTCAGCCTCGTTTCCTCTCGATAAGCGTTCATGTTGTTTTTTTGTACGCAAATTTGTTGTTTTGGTATAAATTGTCGCAGCCTTTCTGTACTTTAATTCTAATATGTTGATATGTTAATGTAAAATATATAGATAAAATTCGAAGAATAAATAATTGATTCATTTCTTTTGATATGGTAAATGTTAAATAATATTTTTTTTAGCTTCAGGCAAGGGCAAGACAAGACAAGACGCTAAGGTAGTGTTAAAAAACTCCATTTCCCGTACGCCATGTGAGTGCCCGGACTCAACACCGCGCTTTACGCATTTTATTTGCTCAAGTTGGAATCGAACCCACAACGTGTCGCGCTTACAGTCGCACGCTTGTCCTAGGGCCATGACTGACATCAATATTATACAAATTGAAGAAAATTTGATAGATTTTTCTACTTTAACTTTCTTAAATATTGAAGTATTTAATTTTGCTCAATAAATAATGTGTTTTAAGAATTTAAAATTTAAACAACTTGTTGATTAAAAAATTGTGACGCATTACTGTGTTCTCCGTATTTACAGGAGTAAAATCCTAGGATTTCAGCTGCACGCTACTGTGACCTAGGTTTGACCAGCTTATGTACTCAGCCGGATGTTACCTACAAAGTGTCAATAGAAAGGAAATACGTTTACAGGTGCTGCTGAAATATTGCTAATATTTTACTGCAAATTTACTTTACTTGAAAGTGACTTGAAAATAAATTTGGTATTTTAATAGAACTAAATAAATTGGGCCATAGTAGCACAGGGGTACAAGCGTGACTTATTGGGATTCGATTCCCACTCGAAGTAATGAAATATATTTTCATCTTTTCGTTCTTGTGACCCGGCAAAGCGCGGCGTTGTATTCCGCCACTCAACACTAGGAGTGTCTTAATACTAAGTTCCCAGGTTCCCTCTGCCTATCCTAATATTAACCTATTCCTAATTATTATACTTATAACAATACTATATTTATTCCCAATTATACTTTAAACAACCCTTTGGCGCTCTATTCTCTCTTCCAACCCAATTTTCGTTAATATAAAGTCAATTTTAGTTAAAAAAAGAAACAATAAAGATAATGGAAAGAATCAAATTTGATACGATTATTTTATACCTGAAAATGTTGAACTCCTGAATATAAAGGAAACGTAAAAGTTAAATGAACATCCAAATAGTGTATATTAGAATACCTAACGAAATAACTACGACGTGATCGTAGCGTTCGAGGATACCTTGCAATAGCTATACTCGTATAGCAATGTACCTAAATATTATAGAAATAAAACCCAGTGGTCTCGTTTTTTCCCTTTTTAAAAAGAAATATAAAAAAATCACTATGTAATAAATATGTGAAATATATGGAATAATCTATAAATTTAATTAAAAAGCTTTGAGCTAGAAGCTTTGACATTAATTTATTTAACATTTTTAACTGTAAGCTGAAAACTGTATATATACGACACTATCTTTTGGAAAATCCAATATAATAGATATAGCCTTCAGTATATCAATGTCAAATTTTGACATACCGAGTACTTATGATCGATCGGTCTCATATAACGTATCTAATCACCCTAGTAATAGATTGTTCGTGGTAATCATAAAATACTTCATATATTCGGTGAAAGGGTATTATATCCTAAACCTACCTTGAATATGCATAAATAAATAAAATAGTAATTAAAGTAAATATAAAATTTTTATTTTCTTATTGACACTAAAAAGACTAGATTAAAAAATCACAGCACGCTCGAAACGTCACAAATGAAAAACTGAATTGAACTAAACTTAAAAGTTCACACAAATTTTAGCAAAAGCACATTTTTTTTATTCAAAAAATTACAAAACTAAACATATTTAAAGTAATTCGAAGAATATTATAAAAAAAAATCATACTAATTTTGGTTACTATTATCTGTGATGCCTAAAAATATTTATTATCTACTTCAATATTAAGCACATCACTACAACTTTTTTAATTATTACATGTCAGATTTCACACGGCATGGTGCGTCGACAGATTTTTAATAAATAAGTCTGCGAAGTTTCGCCAATATTCTTTGACGTCTGTAGCCATGAAATTGAAAGTCTTTTACATTAAAACTACTTTGAGAATTGCGCGGCATTTGTACACTTTTAAGTTTTTTAATATATTTTTCAAAACGATATCAGAAGTCAGAAACAAACCTTCTTCAATAAAATTAATATGGATAGGTTTTAATTCTTTTTCAGCTTCATGTTATGTCTCGTAGTGCTAAGTCACTCCGTTCCACTCTTCCCGTAGAATTTTAGAGGCAATTCATGTTGAGCGGTAGAATTCATCGCGGAACTCGTCCTGAGAGAGGAAATGAGAAAATTCTAAAATATCAATAACAATAATTTACTAAAAACATATGTTGTGATATATTTTAAAAATATAAAATAATAATTAATAATTCTACATACTTAAGAACACTTAGAATTATTACTATTGTATACATGTGCTTGAAAGTTCTGGTTAATGCTAAAATCATGATGGTATTGGCACTTCGATTTACACTCACAGACTTCAGAGGTTAACGATCTATCGGTCAAAGCCTTGCTATTTGTGTCAAAACATTTTATACTTATGAGACACTAGCGACCACACGCGGCTGCGCCTGCTTTTACTTATTTTGTATATTATAGCCAAATTAAACAAAATCTTTAATTAAACTGTGGCTTATGTGTTTCAGCTAAATAACTGTAAAATTTTATCGAAATCCGTTCAGTAGTTTTTATAGCAGTGACTCTTGCGTAAACACGAGAGTGAAAAAATGAAAATATTATTTATTTCTTTCCTCAACTGAGAATCGAACTCAAAACCTGTCTCCAATGCGCCACGCCTGGCTTTGACTTTTTTATCTTTTATATAAACAATAATACATTACTTACGTAAGCTTATTTAAGTAGAGAAAATACCTCTGGCTTTATAATTCTTTAATGAAAATGGCCACAATCTCATATTGCGTAATTTAACCCTGTAGGATATGCAAGGACAAATCACAGAGACATCTCGTCCCTTAGTTGGTGTGACGTCTGTTGCAATTACACTTAAATACACTGGTATTGTATATTTTTACGGAAATTATTTTACTATCTAAGTCTATATATATTAGCAATAGTCTATAATATATACAAAGCTAAAAAAAATATATAGTAGTAGTAGTAGTTCAACCACTCAACACACAATATCTCCTGAGTCCGGCGGAAAATGGGGAACGGAGTGTCTCAACTCTAACTTCCTTCTTCCTGCTGTGTGCGGGATACAGCGTGAAGTTGATTTAGTTATTATATATTTCTATATCTTAGCATAAACAATATTAACTTTATTTTCTAAAATATATTTCCCCCTTTTATAACTTCTAATGTAGATAGCCCAGAAGCTCCGAGCTACGGACGGAAGTGGGTATTATAGCGACATTTGATTAGTGTACAGCATTTACTGTCTGCAAGTAATTGTAGAATAGCTGCATTTAATTACAATATATGGCTAGAAGTAATTAATAATTTTCTTTTATAATAACAATTTTTATATTTAAAAAAATCTGCTTCACGCTGTATCCCGCACACAGCAGGGTAGGCTGAAGGAACCTAGTGTTAAGACATTCCGTTCCCCATTTTCTGCCCAATTATGGAGGCATTGAGTATTGAGTGGCAGAACTTAACGCCGCGCTTTGCCTCGAACCAGAACGAAGAAATGAAAATATAAACGTAAATAACTATTTCACTTCCTCAAGTGGGGATCGAACCCACAACCGTCGCGGTACAGTCACACCCTTGTGCCGCTACGCCACGACGGCCTCTAAATATATATATGTACTCGTATGTATGTATAATAAATAAAACGCAATAAAAATAAAAGAAATTAACTAAAAGAAAGCTTACAATGTCATTTAAAACTTTATTACTGGTAATGTAAACTGTAATTTAGATGATATTTTACAATTTATATATATCTTACTAAGTAATAAAATAAGAAAGAAACTGTCATGGCGTAGACCCCTACGCCGTAGGAGCAAAACAGCTATGACTTTAATATCCATTCGGAGAAGCGAAATGTTTAAGGAAATTAAAATATAATTTCATCGCTTGGGTAGGGAACCAAGCGCGGCGTTGAGTACCGTCACTCAACACTAGCAAAGCCTAATTGTTTCAAACGAATTAAAAACTACATTTACACCCATATTTCGTTACAATTTTATACTACTGTAATAACTACGAAATTAGTGCACACTGACAGTTTTAAATTAAACTTCTGACATTTTTTCCTCATAAAAAAATCTGAGCAGACAATTTGTTCACAGGATTAATTAGTAGTACAGATTAAAGTTTAAAGCTGAACTAAAAAAAACTTAATTAAGAATGCAAATATTTTTAACTTAACATTTTTATTAAAATAATGTTAATTGTGTATAATAATTTAACACTCGTTTCAGGCCAGTCTTGGCATAGTTTGCATTCGACAGGTTGAAGGTTCTATTCTCACTCTAGGGAACGAAATATTTAAGTTTCTTTTCTTAGCTCCAGCGCAGTGTCGAGGCCAGGCGGAAAGTAGAAAACTGAAGAGTCTTAAGGGGAACGAAGTGTTTTAGTACTAGGTTCCCAGGTTCCCTCTGCCTACTCTGGTATGTTCGGGATTGTTTAGTATGTAAAGAGAATCTATAATACTACTTTGTTTTAACTTTTCGCTAGTTTAGTATTATTTCAAGTATAATATAAGCAAAAATAAGAATTCAGTTCATACAAGAAACCGAACCAATGATTCTTAGAGCCTAATATATCCCTTGAGGGCTAGTTGGGCAATATCTACGAGTACAAGCAATCAAAGTAATGGTACCAAAAATAAGACACTTCATGAATAAGAAAATTGTAAGCAAACCTTAAAAACTTTATACTTTTTTTAGCTTCACTCTGTACCCCGCAAACAGCAGGGTAGATAGACGGAAACTTGTTTGAAACACTCCGTTTCTCGTTTTCTACTGAATTCAGGAAACAGTGCTTGTTGAGCGGCGGAACTCAACGCCGTGCTTTGCCCCGACACTACAGCGAAGAAAAAATATTAAATATTTCATTTCCTCGAGTAGGAATCGAATCCATAACCTGTCGAAATTACAATCACACCAGCCTAAATAGCTAACAGCAAACTGTAACCTCAACTTCTTTGAACTATAAAGTTATACGTAGTTGGAACCCACAACCATCGCTTTTACCACTGTGCCACAACGGCCTTAAATTACTTATACTTACAGATTTATTTATAAAATTACTTAACTCAAATTAGCTTGGGTCTGTCTCTATAATTAGAAATATCAAACGAGGGTCTAATTCGGTCGAGGTTACTCTCTTATTGTTAGAGTTATTCCACAGGGCGTGTCGTGCGTGTGACTGACATGTAGAGACCAAAATATGTTTTTTTTACCAGGATATGAATCGTTTAAGGCATACGAAATGGAAGTTAAAATGTCAGCTATTTTTTGTTTCCTTTTTCTCAGCTTCACTTTTAATCCCGAATATAACAAAGTAGGCAGAGGGAACCTAATGTTAAAAGACTCCGTTTCCCACTTACCGCCGAATTGCGTGTTTTTCGTCGTATTGCATGTTGCTTGGAGGAACTTAACGCCGCAAAAGTTGTGTAATACATATGTTTTATATATCAACGTATATTTATTTATATTTATTAGTACATATTTATACTTGTAAACTAATGTACACGTAGACTAATGTACGCAATTTTTTTGAGGCAAAAGACTTCGAGTGTTGTGTGTGTGTTTTAGTGTTAGTGTGTTATTCCATGGTTGTGGATTCGATTCTCAGAGGAATTATTATTATTTATTAATATTTTAATTTCTTGGCACTGCTGCACTCATACGCGCGAATTTGAGTTCCGCCACTCAACGCGCAATGACTCGTAAATTCGAAAATTCGAAAATGGAGAACGGAATGACTTAACACTAGCTTCCCTCTACCTACCATACTATATGCGGGATAGAGCGTGAAACTGATACAGATTGTAGCTATAGTTATTATTTAATATCATTTAATATTATGTGCATCTTGTACTGAATCACGTGGGTCGTTAATCTCATGCCCGAGCTGTCAAGCGCACGTACTTCGAGGTGGAGTTTGTATGAGTGTACTGAATTACCCTTTAGTCAACTTTATATATGTAGTAAGTACTTTACTACTAAGAGAAAGACAACATTTATTGAATAATTGTATAATTTAATTTAAATTTAAATTTAAATTGCAGTCTTTTCTATACATAAAATGTACGAAAATAAATATTTCCTAAGTACAGGACATTGATGTTGAACCTAGATGGAAACATAATGGTGGAACCTAGACGCTATGTTGGGTCCCCATTTTCAAACAAATTAGTTTATATTCTCAATAACAATAAAAATATCAGAAATATAATATTTCTTTTGAGTGGAATTCAAATCAATTTGGAGATAATTTTCATACATGCAAAAATTATCAATAAATAAAAAAAATACTTTCCCAAAACCTTACCTAGCCTACACAAGCATTAACTCCACCGAGTCACGTGTGTCTGACAACCTCTATAAACTTAACGATCCTGCCGAGGTAAGATTAGGGACGTGGAATTTACGTGGAAATGAATCCTGAATAGGGTTCCCTCACCTTACAGGATTTAACCTGTAATTGAATGTTAAAGGCCAGTCGTGGTGCAAGGTTAAAAGTGACTGGGGATTGGTTGTGAGTTCGATTCCCACTCGAAGAAATTAAATATTTATTTAAATTTATATTTTCATTTCTTCGCTCTGGTGTCGAGGCAAAACGCGTAGTGTGTTCCGCTATTTATCACGTAATGCCTTTGGAATACGGACGGAGTGTCTCATCACTAGATTTTATATATCTCTATAATATTCTATTTTATTATCTATATAGGTAACGAGGGTTTAGATTCTCAAAAAAAAAAATTATTAAAGGGCCATATTTTTTCTTAAATAAGGCTAACTAAAAAGATTTTTACAATTTTCACAATATATGTGTGAAACATGAATAGAAAATAAATATATACGAGTATAACAAATATACCTCTATTGAAATCAATTACAATTGTACAATTAGGTACCAATATTAAGCATCAAAATTGTATATTAAAAAGAAAATATATTTGCTGTCGAAATTTTCGACGTAGAAAAATACTCGACACAGCTTTTCTCTGCCAGCAATTTTAATCTATTTCGTTTAATAACAACGATTTAGACGTGAAAAAAACGTCGCCTCACAAAATACTTAATATTTATTTAGAAATTAAAGTTCATTCATTTGCTTCATTTACTCAAATATCTGCGTGATATAATAACTTCCATAGAATCATCTTTAATGAAATAGAAGCCAGTCGTGGCGTAGCGGCAACAGAGTGTTACTGTATACGCGAGTGGTTGTGGGTTCGATCCCCACTCGAGAAAATGAAATATTTAATTAAATTTATATTTTGCAATGCCTCCAGAATTTGGCGGAAAGTGGGGAACCGAATGTCTTAACACTAGGTCCTCTCTGTCTATCCTGCTGTATGCGGGATAGAGCGTGAAGCTAAAAATATTCTCTTCTGCTTCATTTACTCAAATATCTGTGTAACACAATATCTTTCAATAAACAGAAATTTCAAACAAGCACCCCTAATGATGCCCCTTGGTAACATTCAATTAAGTTTACATTCAAAATATATTTGGAAATGGAATGGAAATGGAAATCGTTTTAGGTATTTGTTTATTTATTTTGCTAAAAGAGATATAAAGTTCATAATAACACTATTTCTGAGTAAAATTTGTAGTATTTTGTAAAACGTAAAAAACAAAATGAAAGTAGATCGACGTACTCACGACGCCCCATAAGTGGAACCTTGAGCGGGTGGGTGAGTTTTTTAGAATTAACCTCCGCAGGTAACCCTTTGAGAATTTAAATAAAAATCGAATCTTTATAAAAATTCAAATAACATAGATAAAATTAATGATATTATATAACACACGAGGCTTACTAGTGAAATCTATGAGCACAAAGTGCAAAACCAGTGAATTGGATAATTTTCTTCAAGTTTTCTTCAATTTTCAAAAAAAAATCACAAATTCCCAAATATCTGCCGAGGTAAAAAATGTTATCTGGACAGATATTTTTGAACATAGCCTACCGTTGATACGTTGATAAACGAAATCTAAAACTAATAATAATAATTGCCATTTTATCTAATTTTGCATCTACTGTACATATACAACTTTGTACTATTTCTATTATAATCATAATAAAGTTTATTTACTATCTGCATTTATCTAACGAAAATAAACTCTTTTACGACCTAATAAATCTGCTAAGCACTTATAGAAGCGTTCTTGATGCTTACTTTGTAAAATCTTCATTATTTATAACATTAACACTATATAAGGGCCATCTTGGCATGGAGTTAGCGTTTGACTATAAAACCCTGAACCATAACGGTTATGGGTTCGATTCGCAATCGGGGAATGGTTTTTTCATTTTCCCCACTCGGGGAAGGCAAAGTTTCGACTAAACTTAAACTAACCAAATCTTTTATTTTAATACTTTTATGAAGCACGAGGCCAGTCGTGGCGGACGCTTTTCTGCTAAAGCAGCAAAATTGGAAAAGGAAATGAAGTTTAGAATATAAAGAAAATCATATTTTTAGTTTTCATTTCGACTGAATGTACCTACTTAGTTTCGAATCTAGTATCTTTGAAACCTTAAAGGGTCTTAAACTGTAAAACATGTAACAATTTAAAATTTCTTTAATTAAACAAAATACTAAATATTATTACCGTTATTTACATTAGAGAATGTCATATATTTTTTTATTATTTTACAAAAAAAAATCAATAAACATTTAAAAAAAATAAAGGACAGATTATAAAAACCTAAAAACTCTTAATTACGTTCATCCCATCAGTTATTTAATACTCAAACATTCCACAATGAAAAGCATTTTATATTTTCCATCCTGTCCACAGATAGCACAGCTAATAGAAAAAGTGTAAGCCCTTAATCCGGGGCTAATGAAGATACATTTCGCTCGGAGCCAACAAATGAAAGAAAAGTATAGTACGGTCAACAAGTTGTGGCATCCCTGAAGTTAGCTTAGACGGTTGCGCAGATTAGATTTTATAATTTTTCTTATTTTTAATTATTATATTCTCGAGTTTACATTGCACAAAAATTCCGATAACCTAACTTTATAGCGACCAAAACTTGTTGACCGTACTATATCTGTATAACATGTAGATATTTGCTATAGTATCAGATTCCCGATCACAGAACAGCAAAATAACATTTTCAGAACACTTGTTCATCGATTTTTTAAAGCAAAGTTGGCACAAAGTAGTACTTTCAAGAAAATATTCTAAATATTTATTTTAGTACTTACTAAGCAAGCTCTAAAGAGAACATTTTCTTCAATTATGTTGTCGATTTATCTTTGTTGCACTTGTTTGAAGGAACAAAATTGAATTTTATAGACTAGACTTTATTTTAATGAACTGTTACCAGAGTTAAACAAGTTATATACGTAATAATAAAAAATAATAAAATAATTATGCATCTTTGTATATGTATAAGATTGGGCGTTCGATTCCCACTCGAGGAAACGAAATATCTAATATGTATTTTCATTTCCTCGCTCTGGTAACGAGGCGAAGCGCGGAGTTGAGTTCCGCCACTCAACACACTATGTCTACAGAATATGGTGGAAAATTGGAATCGAAATATAAGGCACATCTTCCCATTAAGACATTTTTTTTCAGGTTCCCTTTGCCTACCTTGTTAAAAACAATATTCATATGTAAGTTTATACATTTTTATATATCACAAAATTCCTCAAAATTTAATTACACAGATTCGGTCTTATAATCTTTTAACAAAATTTCAGTAAAAGGACGTAGTGAAAAAGAAACAAGTTTGTTCCTTCCGTCAACTTTTAACACGCTGCGACTTTTCCTTTACGCAGAAATTTATCAAATTAAATTTTACATTTTCTTTTATATTTTTTCCTGTAAATTTGTATTCTATTTCTAAGTTTAACTTCTTTAACAAAAAATATAATAAAGGAAATTAGAAAGTTTTATTTATGTATAATACTTTGAAATAATGACAAATTGTTGGACAATGACATCCATACCTATATTATAAACTCGAAAGTAACTCTGTCTGTCTTTTACGCAATCAGGGCCAAACCACTAATTTAATTGTGATAAAATACTCATATAGAGATACTTGAGGGTCCCGGGATGAACATAGGATACTTTTTTTCTCATATTTGTAACATTATCGATATATACTAATATATTAAAATACTTATTAATTTGACATGCAATTTATTCCGCCATGTTATTAACAACTGTCGCTATGCGACCGTTGCTAAGCGATGGCTTGCAAAGTTTGCTGTTTTAAGAAAACGTCAACCAAAATGAGCTTGCTTAACGCAAACTGAAAATAATTTCATAAATATATTTAACAAATATTCGTATAGTTCAAGCGGGCGTAGCCGCGTTCGGGTCCACTAGTTACTTATAAAAAAAAAATAATATAAAAATTTAAATAAAAGAATTAATAATAATGGTTTTTTATTATTCCTCAAGCAATATCTACAAAACCTAATCTTTGCTCTCCGATCATTTGACCCGTTTCTGTTGGTTTGACCCGCCTTTATTAAAAGGGGGTTAATACTGTTTTAGGGAAGTCTTCTCAAGTGTTTCCTTATTCAATCAATGCCCCCAAATCCCATAGAAAAGTTAACGATCGATAACATTTTATTAGTCCATGAAAGGTTTCTAATAGCGAGATGGTACTCGAGAAATGGAGTTAAAACATATTTTGTATATATGTTACGTACTTGCTTCTAATATTCATATATCTATTACATTTCGCTGAAATCTCAAAGTAAATTGGCACAAGGGTGTGACTGTAACGCGACGGTTGTGGGTTCGATCCCCACTCGAGGATGTGAAATATTTATTTACGTTCATATTTCCATTTCTTCGCTCTGGTGTCGAGGCAAAGCACGTCGTTGAGTTCTGCCACTCAACACGCAATGCCTTCAGAAGTGGGGAATGGAGTGTATTAACACTAGGTCCCCTCTGCCTACCCTGCTGCGTGCGGGATACAGCGTGAAGCTGATTTATTTGATTTAATTCAAAGTAAAAATAGTGCTTTATCTCCATGCGAATTACTTATGCGAATTTATCGCGCTTTCTCTTGTTACCAAAGCAAAGAAATAAATATAATAATTAATTTCCCCTAATGGATGAATCGAATCCACAATCATCGTCTTTACTTGTACCATTCTTGTACCACTGCGCCACTATGACCCCAAATATATTGTAATATATGTAGCTGAAATCAAATGTATATTAAGATTAACGATTTCTCAATTCCGATACTAATTGGAAATTATCTTTGAATGTTCCCGTTTAATGCGTGTAGTACCGAATTGAATTATACCAGTAATAATTAATTATTAATGCACAATTTCCCGGTCAGAATTAGGCTTTATTATAGCATTATAATATAATTTTTGATTCTCGACAATTATATGGTAATTTAAACATAGATTCTGGTAACGTTATGTATGTCAATATCTACATATTATGTAAATTGTGATAGACTCGAACTTTTTATTGACATTATATTTAAAAACATTTTTTTTTTCATTTTCACGCTGTATCCCGCACTTAACACGGTAGACAGAGAGAAACTAAGACATTTCGTTCCCATTAAGACACTTCTGTTCTCTACTTTCCACCGAACTCATACAAAACTTATTTTTTATAGAAAGAAAATAAAAAATAAGTCGCATTATATTTCAAATATTTGTAATGTGACTAATCGTGTTCGTGCGTCATTATTTCTTCATAAATAATTGATCATCCAGAAAAGTCATTTATATTCCGTGACTGAAGAGAAAAATACGGTTCGATCGGCCGTTCTATGTTTATTTAGTTCATTCCTCCAGGAATCTCTCCATAATTTTCACCTTTAGCTCTAATAGAAAAACAAGTGCGAACCGGACTTACCCGCCGATGGTTCCGTACCAATTTTTTAATGTAGTAATGTATAAAATAAGATATCATATTGTTACAAACAATCTCAGAGATTAAGCTTTTAAATATATTTTATCTTCAGCTTAAGTTTTATCCGAAACAAAAAAAAATGCTATTACAATAATTGCGTCCACTTTACCCAACGCCATGACCAGGTGCGTGAATTTATAAAAGGATTAACTTTGAAAAGGGTCGGTCTCCCAGAGGAAAGACTTTCTTGGGAATATTGTAAATTGACTAAACGAATTCACTGCTACTTTAATTATATATAATTGCATTTTCACTCATTTTCAGTTTTATATTGGTTAAATATAAAAATGTAATACAAAAATTCAGAGCAGCCGTGGCAAGTGTGTAAACGCGACTGATTGTGACGCGAGAAAATAATATATTTATATAAAATGTATTGTATGTATATTTCGTTGCTTCGCTCTGGTGTTAAGGCAAAGCGCGGCGTTGAGTTCCGCCACTCAACACGCAATGCTTTAGAATTTAGGTAAAAATGGATAACGGAGTGTCTTAACACTAGGTTCCCACTGCCTACCCTGCTGTGTGCGGAATATAGCGTGAAGCTGATTTTTGATTAAATAAAAAAAAAATTAAAAGATATATTTCACTGAACAAAGTTCTACTTTTAATTACAAAATCGTGTTGAATCGCAACCTCTAACAAACATCGACACATTTGATTTATTTTACTGATGTGTAGCAACTGAACAAAAGTATGTTTCCAATTTGATGGAGAGGTTAACTTTTTTTTAGATTTTACAAATAATAGTAAACCTCTTATATCTGTACTAACATTCAGCAAGTAGAAAGAAAAAAAATTCTCCCGAATCCCCCATCCGAGCATCGAACTCACAACCACCGCACCTAGAACCCGACGTTGTCCCACTTAGTAACTATATTTTAAATACAATTCACTCATTTTCACAAGCAACAGATTCTCTCGTTCAAGCGTTGCCAACTCCTTTCAAGTTTCATCTTTATCAATGAACAATTGCTGCCATAATGCAAAACAGCAAAACTTATAACAGATATTACGGCAAGTTTTAATCGGATAAAGACAATACGGAATACGGAGAAAACTATAAGAACAAGAGTATAGTAATTAAAACTTATGTTTATTGAATGAACTAATATTAATATAATTATATTTTTTTGTTGTATTATTAAAGATATTGGAAAGCCTTTAGTAATGAAAAAGGATTCAATGGATTCGTAGAGAAATTGAACACTATTTACATACGTTTATAATATTTCATTCCCATTAAAAATTCCGTCTCCCACTTTCCGCTTTCCGCTGAAATCTGGAATTAGTAGCGGAACTCAACGCTTTGCGTCCTTACCAGAGCGAGGAAATAAAAATATTAAATATTCCTTTTCCACGAATAGGAATTGAACTCACAACCGTCACGTTTATAGTTATCCTTTTGATTATTCTTAATAATTTATTCAGTGACATACATTTATATTTCTAAATACTAAATAATTATTCTTAGATATATAAAAATAGTAACTTCTAATAGTTTCATTTTTTTTAAATACCACAAAGCGAATAAAAGAACCTTCAGTAGGTACTGAGTTAAATCAGAAAGATAGGATATGTTAAAAGAAAACATTATTCTCCATACACTTTGACACAGTAATACCACGAACAAACATAAAAAAAAACATCGGGAACCTTGCCAAGTCACCTGAATGTATCCTACATCTTTTAAATAAATAAAAAACCATAATATATAATATGACGTGCTGGGAATGGTGTTGAAGATATCACCGTAAGTTGCTTGCATGAATATAAAATAAGAAAATACGGAAAGAATAAAATATTTCTATCTGAGTACATTTTCTAGATCTGCAATACATATTTACCTTTTGGAAGAGTTATTTTAGTTTTGACAGTCCACTCGATGTAATGGTTAATGGAACTGGTTAACTGGAGGTTGTAGATTCGATATCAGCTAAAATCAATATCTGTGTAATAATAATAAACATAGATATTATCGGTTATTTTTATATATTTGTTTTATGATAGTTTAAAATTAGGGAGAGAGCTCCAGGCTAGGCATCAGCCCATTTAAATTAAAGATTTTTTTAAAAAAAATGCAAAACTTCAATCCTTGATTTTACTTTAAATTATTATCAGTTACTGTATAAAGAAGCTCATTAACACCATTAAGTATTTTTATAACTTCCCTTTTACATTGAGTTCCACCAGTTAACAAATATCACGAATTCGGGAGAACGAAGTGTCTTGACACTAGGTTCACTCCACCTTTTTACTAACGACCAACAATCTTCTACATTATTGCGAAATAAACATCTACTTGTTAATAAATAAATTATTCTCAACTAAGAAAAACAAATGATAAATAAATAATAGAAACCCTACCGAGTGTAGGAGAAAACAGTCAACACATCGCTGTTAATAAGCAACGACACGAACTAATGAAAATGTATTACTTCTAAATCTAACACAAAGATATCTCCTAACTTTTCACTTAAGATACGAAAATAAAGGTTGTGTAGTGTTCATAGAAGGCAATAAGCGAATGAGGCCAACGCGACGGTCGTAAGTTCGATCTCCACTCAAGTAAATGAATTATTATTTATTAATATTTTCATTTCTTCGTTCTGACAACAAGGCAAACGCTCGGCGTTGAGTTTCGCCACTCAGCTCACAATTTCTCGATGAATTCGGCAGAAAGTCGGTAATGGAGTGTCTTAACACTAGGTTCCCTCTGCCTACTCTGCTGTGTGCGGGATAGAGCGTGAAGCTGATTTGAAATCCAACATAAAAATGCATCTACGAACTTTTCACTTAAGATACAAAAATGAAGGTTGTGCAGTATTCGTAGAACGCTGCCGGCGAATTTCTTCATTTGGATTTCTTTCAAGCAGGTTACGTAAAGATGGAAAAGAAAAGATTTCTTATTTTCATGATTATAATATAGTTGCTATTTATATGTATTTTTAAAGCCTTTAGATTCCATAGTCAACACAGTTTGCTTCGCGGTTATCAGGAAAATAAACGAGGTAAGGATATTAAAGAAATCAGTCTATAAAATTCAACATTGAAAAAGTTAGTCTTACAGTTTTTTTTCAGCCTATAAAAGACTATACCTGTATTTATATTTTTTTATCAGCAACCTGGTAAAAAATATAGGCATGAAAATAATAAATAGTTCGTTTCCTCGGTTGAGAATAGAACTCCGAACGTCGCGTTTTATTGTAATTATATAATTTTAACCAACGATTTCTATTATGACAATTACGAAAATTATGTAACACTGAGAATTCTCAAATATATTAATTACGTAGATTATTTATTCAAATTGCACTTGAACTAAATATTTTAAAAAATAATTAAATTAAATTTTTATAATACAAAATTTCATCCAAATCTATCGGTATCGGTCTATGTGATGAGATGGAAATGAGCGCGATGACGATAGTGTGGATAAGCAATTATAACATACAATTACAACATTGGAAATTGCATTCACAAATAAAAATCACTCCCAAATATTTTTTCCTACCACTTATACAATACACTTATATGATAAAAAAAAAATATATATATAAAATGGAAACATTTTCAATATACCCCCCTATTTATTATTTAAAAAAAAAAAAACTTATCACCACAATTTTAACTCACAATTTCAAAACAAGAAAAAACAAAAAAACACTTACCAAAATTTCCTCAAAAAAAAAAAAGAACCACCACAGATAAAAAACAACTGTACGAGTATATACCACAATAAGCACAACACTATAACCGAAACGCGCGTAAGATATTCAAATATAACCGAATATCTCGCTAGGGTCGTGCGGACGACCGCAGTTTTTCAGCGAAACTGAAGGCGATCGCTGAATGGACGGAGCCGGGCGCTACGCTCATGCGCGTTCATTCACCAAAATATTCTGCATTTACTTTTGGTTGCATTGAGAATTTCTGTTAAGGTATGTAACAGTATGAAATTATTCGTTTTTTTTTTGTATTATTAAGTATATTATTACTTGTTATTAGAGGGGTTTTTTGTTAGTTTAATTGAATTGAATTGAATTGAATTCTTGATATATGGCATTTCGAGCGTGCCAGTTGAGCACAATTCATTTCGCCAATGTCACGTTGTATGGAAAACACACGAATGAAATTGACCGGTAATAAAAAAGATAAATTTGGTTTAATTGTTACAGTTATTTAATGACATTTCAAACGTCATTTCAGCATAAAATAATTTCTCCAATTTCATGATATATGAAGAACATCCGAGGGACTGTTATAATAAAAAAAAGAGATAAATTACACAATAATCGATTACTTTATTCTATTGCATTTTTTTTTTCAATGTGTCAATTGTTTTTGATTTTTTTAGTAGAGTTGACAAGAGGAACCTCGGTACCTAGTATTAAGACGCTCAGTTCAAATAAAAACACTTCCATTACCCATTTAACGCCGATTTTTTTATTATTTCCACGAATCAAGCCCCTGCGCCAAACTGGTCTCCACTGTGCCTAGTTATTGGAAAATCGAACCTACTATCAATCTACTCAACTGAAGGTCCACTGCGTTGAACATAAAACTATGTCAATATTTTATTAAAACGAAACAAAACAAACGAATGCCATTTTATAAACAGCGCGCACCTATTTTCCTTACTTATCGAACTCGCGCCTGAAATATTTTTACGAGTTCTCCATCGAATGGTCACTAAAGTACCATATATACATTTACATACACGGTTATATATATGGGTGGTAACCCCACATAATTGGGATTTCTTGGCCACCGTCCACAAGGAGCTGGCGTTTCCAGATAAACTTATATTTGAAAGGGTTACAAATGACAGTAACAGAAATGTATAGGAATATTTTATTAATGACGTCACTTTATGCAGCTATTTCATTTTTTCTGGACTTTTTTTTTTGTTTCTTTAAGTAGTAGTAGTAGTCTTGTAACGGAGTGTGTTAACACTAGGTTCCCTCTGCCTACTCTCCTGTGTGCGGGATACAGTGTGAAGCTGATTTTTAAAAACTTTGTATTGTATTGGCCAATATACATTAGCACAGATCTTCATTTTTTTTTATTTTTGATCTTCATTATTTTTAAAAATAATCCAGCTTTTATCGGTGTAGCAATAATTTTTTAAATTATAATTTTTTTTATATTTTACACACACCTCTAGATCACTCCTCTCTCACTTAATCGAACTGAAAGATGGAAGGTGGAACTAAACGCCGTATTTTATTAGACTTTTACTCTAAGAACTTGAAGTCGGTGCTATCCTGAATAATTAACTGCTTCAACTGAGCCACTTATTTTATGCCAATGACAGACTTTTTTAGAAAATTTTCCTCGAAAATAACAAATATTTCTTATCCAAGTGATTTATATTCAGTTTTGTATAAGTACACATATATGTATATATAACTAAAAGATACAAAGCAAACTTCATTTGACTTTCAATGAAGCGCCGTAACTAAAGCAGTGCTGTGATTCGCGGTATGCACATTATTTTGCAAAAATTACTATTATAATTTTGCTAAATTGACGGCAAGCTTCTAGGCTTGCACTTGTAAACGCGACTGTAGTGGGTTCTATTCCATTAGCGTGAATGAAAGCATATATGCATTTTTTCAATTTGGTACTTTAGTTCTGCCAATCAACACGCAGTGCCTCTAGAACTCAGCGGAGAGTTGGGAACAGAAGTATCTTAAAAGTAACACTAGATCATCTACAATTGTTATTGTTTTTATTTTTTATGGGTGAAAGTAGAATGGGTTAGGTTTTCATTAGATATTCTTTTTTCCAAGGCGAAAATGGGGAATGTCGCAGCACTAGGTTCCCTTCACCTGCCCTTTTCCTTCTACATTATTTTAGGTTCGTCTTACTAAAATATACCCAGGTAGGGCAAACTTATTAAATTTATTAGTAAATAACAATTGGTATTATAGCAATTAATAGATATATTTATTAAAACTAAAACAGCAATATTTTATCAAAACTTTTTTACGATGAGTGGAAAAAAAATGGTGTAAATTTTCAATTTAAATTTATCCTTCAAAAGGAAAAGGTCAGGAATTAACAATTATTTTGAATAGGTAACGAATATACCCACGCATCACATACTCTAACAAACGACAGCTATTGTTTTAAGTGATTGATACAGAGAACGAACTGTACTAGATATTTTTTTAAAAATACAGGTAAAAATACGTTGCAATAAAAACCTTTAAAATAATATTGTTTCTCAAATATCGAGATAGGTTAAACAAATGTACATAAATGTATATTCCATGTTTTTCCAGTAACATTTTTGACTATAAGATGTAAATTAAGTAAACTTAGCAGCGTAACAGATAATATAAGACACTCATATTTTTTTAATTTATTAACCGGTTAAGTGCGAGACGTACTGGCGCACCAAAGATTCCGTACTAAATTCTACTGTCATAGGTCAACGGTTCGAAATTCGTTCTTCAATTTTGAAATAAAAGTTGACAAAGTTAAGTATGGAGTAATTTTGTATGAACTATAACATTAAGGCTGTGATGGTTTTTTCTTGCGATGTACCTAAATATGTTCATATTAATTTTTTTCCTACAGGTACTTACACTGTAAGATTTGGATATTTGATATTAAATTTGACTTGATATCTCCACGCGATCTCGAGGACACGGGACAACAAGGTGATCCTATAAGGATTCCGGTGTTTTGTATTGTGGTACGGAACCCTAAAAATAAAATAAAAAACGCTTCCAGAAGATTACAAATAGTCAAGAAAAGATATCTTTAACCTCTCTCCTATAATATACATATTTATTTACAACTTTACATAGATAGAACCACTAGTGACGTGACGCACGTCACACCGCAGACTAGCATGTCAAACGTCAGTGTAAGAGACAACCCTATAAACGCCGGCCAGACGCTTGTTTTTAATGCTAAATGAAATGCAATGTTTTGTCTATTTAAAAGTGTTTTTGTTTTCTTTCCTCTTCATTATTGTGAAAGTATAAAAAACAGTATAATTGCTTCTTTGATCCGTTCGATTGCGTTGGAATTTAGGAGAGTTTAATTAAACTCTTTGTATATTTTTACTTCCTATTTATGTTGGGAAATTTAAAAAATCTTTTTTAATTGTTATTTAAATTTATTTATACTAATTTTGTGTATTATAAAACACCTCGTCGTATTATTATTTAAATAAGAAAATGTATGCTTTAATATTATTTTAATGTTTTTAATTTAGTCCCCCAAGCACGACGCTGTGCCAGCGACTACGATGGCCCAGCAGCGCCCAACATCTTATTATTTTTATAAAAATATAATGGGAGCTTGCTTTTATTCACAAAATTATCTTATAGATTATACAAAGTTTTTAAAGAGAATTATAACCGACAATTTCTAATATTCATCCTTTGTCAATTTATCACTCAAAAGTTACTTAATAGATAAAAAAGTTCTGAGATGCCTCTGGGGTAAAGTTCAATTCACTTACGCTATACAGAGAGAGTTATAATATTTCATTTTAATGTCATTACAGATCATCTAAGTATGTTGGAAGCCTTGAGGGAATGTTATTAACGGTTTTTACGCTCTATACTGCGCGTAGCATGGTAGGTAAAGGGAACCTGGGAACCTAGTGTTAAGGCACTCTGTTCATTTTCCACCAAATTCTCGAGGTATTGCGTGTTGAGTGGCGGAGCTCAATCCCGTGCTTCGCCTCGACACCAGAGCGAAGAAATGGAAATATAAACGTAAATAAATATTTTACTTCCTCGAGTGGAAATCGAACCCACAACCGTCGTGTTACAGACACGCCCTTGTGCCGCTACGCCACGACGGTATGTAAATATATATAATATATATTATATTTTATTGAATACAATATAAATTTATATATTTTTACACAAATTCAGCTAGAATACATTTCTACAGTGTACACGACTGTACGTATAGGTCTATTACAAAGCTTTAAAGTGCAAATAGTAACGATCGAGCTCAAGTAGCGATACCGTTGAACGTCCCATTAGGATAGCGAATCTACCATCTATTCTATATATATATCTAGTTTCTAGATATTTCAGCTTTTCCGTTCTATAGCAATGTATGGAGAAAAATATACGTAGAGGAGGACTTATATAAAAACGCAGATTATAAATGCTGATAGGTATTTTTTAGGGTTCCGTGCTTCAACGGTAAAAAAACGGAACTCTTATAGGATCACTTTCTTATCCGTTTGTTAAATATTTTAAGTTTAAGGTCCTTTGCAAGCACCAAAATTTATTACAAGCATTTATACTTTGTTTCTATTGCATTTGGTAATCAAAACCTACAAAAGGCTTCATGTGGACTAACAGTTATAAAATTGAAATGCACTCTATAACTTATTAATATTGAAACTTTGAGAAAAAAGTTCTTTGGTTTTGCGGGTTTCATAAAGTCTAGAGTCGTTATATTTACAATGCTATCAGCTTATTACTTCGATAGTTATTTTTAAAATATATATTAACTCCATTGATGTGCCATACAAAGTTACCTTTTTACGATTTGTTAACCTTTTATCTCACAGCTTCCTGAATAGGATATAGAACCAAAAATATTAATATACTTGTTCTAATTTTTTTTTCATAAAGAGTGTAAACGAAATGTCAATAAAAAAAATTAACAAATAAACAGGTATTAAAAGACAATTAATAATTTGAAACATCAATTTAATTTTTCTATAAACATTACCTATTGTATAATATATAAACCGAAATCTTACACTGAACATTATTATAATACGGAATATTTGTGACTATAATAATAATATGCGGGGTTGGTATAAAAAAACTTTCGAGTGGTTTTTTGTTTTGTTTATTAAAAAGTTATCCTTTAATAACCGGTTTCAACCGGTATGAACCAGTTCGACCGGTTTTTGCCGGTTATAAGCCGATACAGGCGGTTACAACCGGCGACAAGTGGTTATTTATGGCGACTACTCGATGACCGATTGTTCCTCTTTGACAAAGAATTCAACAACTTCCTCCACTGTATTTGTTTGGTCGGTGTCGAGACCGTCCGTGTCTACGTCTGGAGAAAAAAAAACATTTTATAGTATTAATAAATAGGTATAAAGATAACAAAAAATATATTTATCTGATTATAAAATGTATAAGGGGCATAACGTTACGTTACGTTACGTACGGGACTAGTTATGAATTCGATTCCCACTCGAGGATATGAAATATTTCATTGCGATCCTTCAATGCATCCAGAATTTGGCAGAAAGTGGGAAACGGAGTGTCTTAACACTAGGTCCCCTCTGCCTATCCTGCTGAGTGCGAGGCACAAATTGATGCTGATTGAAGTTAATTTTAATTTAACAAAATATTTTCATTCAATCGGCGTTAAGTTCCGTAACTCAATACGAAACGACTCGATGGACGGTGCATCGGAAACTGAGAGTTATACATACCACCAAATTGCTAATGTACACAATATAAAAAAATATGATAAAATTCTATACTTACAGTCCCTAAGCTCGATTCGTCGCGGCTTCTGCTCGGCCCACTCGAGCGTCTTCTGCTCGCGGTATTCTATATACTTCTTCATTTGCTCCGTACGCTTCGCGACCAATTCCTTAATACAAACAAATATTACATTTAATATAAAAAAATACATTATTATTTTGCATACAGTATCTATATCTATATTGAAAAGTAAAGTTTTAGTCAATTAGATAAGAAAGTTTTATAGCAATTATGTGAAACATTCTGTAATATGGTATATTTTAACGGGAACCTTGCCAAAATACAATAGTGAACACTGCAAATAAATGGGTTAAGCCCTTTTTGAGATCAACGTGAAAAAACGCACATACAAACAATTTCGTGATTTTTATTTTCTCAACATTTTCTCTTATGTACAGAATCCGTTACAATTTTATTAGAAGTTTAGATATATGTTACGGTTATATACGATTGATAGCCCAGATAATCGCGAATCAATATAACTGAAGGCCGGTTAATCGAATTTCTACTGTAATCAGAACATCTATAATAATAAAATTACCTTGCTGGCTTTGCTGCTGCGCATACGATCCTTAGATTCGAATTGCGAGTAATATTTCTTCAGGTTCTTCTTTATATCCTTCTGCTGTTTCTCCGACAGCAGTGTGGGGGGACGCGGTCTCCAGAGGAATTGTGCGAAACCTTCTTTCATTACTCTATGGATTAAATAATTTGTTAATATAGTATTTCAATGACATCTATAATGTAAATTCTAACTATGTACTTAAAGTTTTTTTAGATTAGCGGTTTGTCTGCTTATGACAGAGTATTATGCTAAGACACTCAGTAACCCCAAAATTTGAGACATTGCGTGTTAACTGGAACAAGCAAGGTCTCAAAATTTGGGGAACATAAGGGCGCGCTTTATCTTGTTATCAGAAAGATGATATGAAAATAATGATTAAGTCAAGTTTGCAGCCAGACTTATTACTTATTTGTTTCTTAAATGCCAGGGCACTAAAGTCTCCATATTATATCAGGGTGCATGTATGTGACGTCATGCGAGTAGGCAACCACAGAAAATGGACAAACTTGAACTAAAATTCTATAATTTTTTCATTTTTAATCTATAACTTTCATATCATATAACTTTCTTATTGTAATTAAATTATATAAAAACACATAATAAACTAGCAACATTTACCTTCTCAAGATCTTGCCTTGGAATGACCACAAATAGTATCCACAATCCATTTTACACTTGAGCGAGGAGACACCCGTCACTACGTAGCGACCAGTTGGATCCCATTCAATGCCTGACATCTGTAATATAAAGAAATCTTATATCACAATTATCTTATTACAAATTAATATAGTAGTAAATCATAAATTATTACTTTTATATATTTTTTCTAAATGTGTTACAGTTACAAATTTGAATGTTTGAAATTTAAACAGATGTTAACTCTTCTTTTATAAATCTATAACATGTTAAATAATTATGATAATGATTTAACAATCTATTTAACTATGCTCAAAATCCATTCCAACATATATAATCTTTTTTTTTTTAAAAAATCATAATAATAAAAATACCTGATAGTGATCAGAAATGTTCATAATAGTGAAATCATTAGTATCAACAAAGGCCAACGCTCCACCAGTCAAACCAAAATTGGCCAACACTATAAACTGTCCCGTAGGTGACCAGAACAAATGGTTGAAAGTCCTATCAAATTTCTTCAATAAAGTGGGAGCTTGTCCAGTATTGACTTGATAGAAACTAATACATATATTTGCAGCATCACCATGTATAATGCCAAATTTGGAACCTATAGGCTCCCAAGCGAATGCCTGTATAGGTTCCTTTATTTCCACAGAATCTACCGGAATCTCTTTCTCCCTCATGTGGAATATTTCAAAGTTGTAATACATTCCAGAGTATTTGATCTCATTTTTGTCTTTCTTGACTTTAGAATAGCGGTCTACTTTCACGCATAAGTAGTCTCCGCTTTTCTGCCAGTGTATTTTACAGTCGGCGACTGAAAACAAGTTTTTGGAACGTGTTTCTGTACGATTCGGTATTTCTAATAATGTTACTCGGGCTGGCACATCTTTGTCTTCTGCTACCCAATACGCTAGGACATTGTCGGATGGTGACCAACAGAAGTCCCTGTGAAAATAAAAAGTATTAATATTTTTTTACTTTTAATTTTATTTGGTTTATATATATTTGAAAATGGTACATATTCATTTTACATATTAATTCACACATGTGAATTAGCATATATGAGAAATAGGGGAAATGTGTGAATTGTAAAAGGGATTCCAAAAACATTATTATTATTTGCAGAACACTGAATAAAAAAATAACTTAAAATGTCTTAGCTAAAACAAAATAATTTAACATATTTATGCTTCATTTTCAAAACAAATTCAATAAAACACCAACAAACAAAACAAACAACAAACCCACCTAATACCAGGTATCTTAATAGACTTCTTATCCAGCAAACCAAAGCTCGGCGTCTCATATACAGAGAGAACATCAGCTCCGAGCCTTGCAAAGAAACGGTCGTCCTTACTCCAGCGGAAAATCGGCCACGTTACATACTCGTCAGGTGGAGGGAAACTACGTTTTTCTTGGCCTGTTCTGTTGAAAAACATAATATAATTCAACATGTGTGTATGTGGGTTTTATGAGTGAAAAATATTTATAGTAGTGGTGAATTGAATTCTGAGAAGATAGTCATTATGTAAATTTTAGTTTTTCATTTGAGATTTCAGGCTTGATATGGGTTTTTCAGTTTAGAGATAATTTGTTAATATTTTAACAAAGGCGGGCATTATTATATTCATATATAAAATAAAAAATGTCACAACTTTTTACAACTTTATAAGCACACCATATTTAAAAATTATTGTTCGGGCCCAAATTGGTGACTCAAGAGTGAATCAGCTTAGCCTAATAGCACCACATTCAATTATAAAAAAAAACTTAGAATTATTACCTATGGAATATATTATTACCTATGGATATTAATTATGGAATTGTACTAGTACTGTTATTTTAATATGAAACTAAACTTACCTAATATCCCAAATAATAAGTTTCTTATCATCACCCCTATCGCTGTTGGGTGAAAATGTGACAATATAATTTTCACAAGGCGAGAAAGAAATAAATCTAGCTTCAGGATGGTAGAATTTCTGGAACTGACTGAACTTAGGTCCCGCCCATAAGGCAACACCCCTCCAATGGAAGGTGGCCAAATATGTGCCGAGTGGAGACCACACAGCATAAGTTTCAGTCCAATTCTGAAAGACCACAGATATTGCAAAATGTAAACCCGCTTATGCAGCTTGAACCACATAATCATTAATTTTATTTACGTATCTGAATTGCTTTTGTGTTTTAATTGCATCATCATTTTAAAGATTTTATACATTGAAAACTAAAGTTTTAGTCAATTCAATACAATATTTATTTTGTAGCAATTTAGTCAAACAAAATACTTGTGAAATTTGTAAATTGATAGATTTTTTTATGAAACAATTCAAATAAAACAAAAATGTTAAAAGTATTTTGGCAAAATACATGCAACATACAAACATACAATGCCCTCATAATTCGGTGGAAAATAGGAAACCGAGTGACTTAACACTAAGTTCATTCTATCTTGCTGTGTGCATGCAGTGTGAAGGTGATTTTTTTTCAATATATATTTATATATTTTTTTATTATTACATTTTTTTATAACTATGTTGTTTAGATATAAAATTATTAATAATCATGTTGATAATTAATAAACAAAATAATATAAAATAGGAAATTAAATTGAAGATAAGACATAGTTGAATGACATTTAAGAAACAAACTGGTTTCTGTAATAAGCCAACCATGCACTATAAAAAAACAATATTAAGTAGAAATATCTATTCTAATAGGTGGTTGTGCCACTTAAAACAGTGCCTCAAAAATTCTACAGAAAATGTGTTAAAGATTGTCTAAATAATAAGTTCTCTCTGCCCACCCTGCTAGACCTTGTTAGTGTGATATATAACTTGTATTTAGCAGCTTTATGCAACTCTCATACTGAACAAATAGAACATAGTAAAAAGTTACTATAATCTCTGTTTCCCCTAAAGTTAAGACATTGCATATTAAGTGACAGAAGACAGCCATGACAAATAAATATAATTCTAAAATAAGTATTATTCCTAACTTAAAATTTTATCATAAAAGAAATAAAATTTATCAAGATTTACTTAATAGATAAATCAAAAAAATACTTACAGGTCTCTCTTGCAATGTGATAGGCTCTGGCAAAGTATTCTGCCATACTTGCAGTGCCACACCAGTACCAATTCCTACCAGGAACTGATCATATGCATCAGGATCCATGAGATACCATTGAAGATCTGATTGCACCTTGAAAGGTTGAGGTGCTGGAGGCTCCCATTCTTTGGGGATATCTGAATACCTAAAAGTATTCAAAGTTATTATTATAATTGTGAAATATTTGATGATGTATCTTTTTGAATGATAATAAATTCTTAAACTACATATATTGTTGGCTGTTACTTAGTAAGTATTACATTTTTTAAAGTTTAATAAATCTGTGATTTTCTTATTTTGTATAAATAAATTAATCGTAATCGTTACATACAAACATAATAAGTAACATTTATTTACTTACTTTTTGAAGTCTGTGAACAAGTTTACTAAAAATGTATGCTGTTTATCTAATTTACAATTGTTAGTGGCTTGTACAGCCTCAGCAGCATTCTGTGGATTACTATATTCCAAGTAAATGAAGCCAGTCGTGACTCCGTTCTCATTGGTTGGATAATATTCGTTCACAATCTTTCCAAATTTACTAAAGATTTTGTTTATTACACTCTGGAGCTTCTCTAAACGTTCAGGCCCGACCTGCGGGCATCCATCCACGATGATCACATTTTCGTAACCATCGGATTCCTTAGGTTTCTGCTCTAAGAGGTCTGCCAACAGTTCTGCAACGTCAAAGTGAGGTTATGAATTTCTACAATTCAAGAGACGAGCTTACGTTTTCACAATAACACAAAATGGTAATTATTTAAAACAATATTGAGTAATAACACTATTTATTCACTTTAAGCTTGTAATTATGAAAACACTGGAAAAATGCACATATTTTTGAAGGTGACGCATATGGCCGGGCCAACTTCAGCATGCTAATTTACCTACCCTCATCTGTAATATCATCAACGAATCCTTCCGGATCTTCGAAATTAGGTTCCTCGTCAAAATTTTGCTCCTCATTGTCACTTTGAGGAGTTTGGTTCACTTTATCATCGCCTTTTTTCTTTGCCATTTTGACGTTATAACGTGTGGTGCAGGAAGACACGCCATTAGTGAACTAAATCCATAGACTATGCCAGCGACGTAAAATTATAAATTCTTATCAAAACGCTTTCTCTTAAAAATCGGATTCTCATACAAAAATAACATTATTCTTTTTTATGATTTGTATGAATATGTACGTACAACAGTGAGAATTTACTTCACCTAAAATACATTTTTTTTACTATTATTTATAATATATACAAATAAATATATACTTATCATAAATTATGTAATCACCAATGTGAATCTATGAATGTTATAGATTAAAAAAAATCTTATTTTGTATTATTAAATATAAACATTTTAAATGTACTTTTTGGGAAATATTGTGTTTAATTTAAATATACTCCTCAGATTTCATTCTGATTTTTCAGTTATATAATTGTGATCTGTGATCATAGATAAATTAAATTAGGCCGCGGTTCTTTTAATATAATTGATTTCAACAATTATATACGCTTATAATACTTTTAAACTGTAATCTATTTTAAATCTACCAAAATGTTTTAATATTAGATTAGAAGCCGTCGAGGGGCAGAAGCACAGATGCTGTGACTGTAACGCGACGGTTGTGGTTTGAATCCCCGAGTCCGTTCTCAGACATTCCTCCGAATTTTTAGAGACATTGCGAGTTGAGTGACGGAACTCAACGTCAACTCAATGCTTTAGTGCCAGAGCGAAGATGTGAAAATATTAAGAAATCATAATTAATTCCCTCGAGTGTGGAATCGAACCCACAATCATCGCGTTACAGTCACAGGAGCCTATTGTTAATATGTGTGAACGTGCGTGAAGTGGCGGAAGTCAACGCCGCGCTTGGCCAAAGCGAAGAAATGAGAGACCGAGTGGAATCAAACCTACAGCCGTTGCGTTTACAGTCACGCATTCATGCCACTACGCCATGTAAAGAAACAAAACCATTGGATTGAGTTTAAATCCACAATCTTCAAACAAATTCCAATTACGGGACGACAATATCAAAAGTATTAGAATATAAATTGAAAACTGTTGCACTTAAGCTGCACACATCTCGGTATAATGGATGTGGTATTAATACGTAGCCGGGTCAGCGCACACGAAAATTGAGGTCGTATCGACCTCACAGCACAGACTGCATACGGGCAGCAATACGTTATTCAATTTGATAATAAAATACATATTGGTTGTTGTCGATCAATGTTTTATTTACAATCTATTGTGATTCGTAGTAAATGGTAATTCAGTTTAAATTTACCTTAATTGGAAGTAGTCGTTTTTTTTTGTTCAAATGTTAATTTTTAAGTAAATTGGGCTGAATGAGATAATGTATTGGGTATTTGGTAATGTATAGCAGAGAGGTAGGGAGAACCTAGTGTTAAGACACTCCGTTCCCCAATTTGCGCCAAATTTTGTTGTGATAAGTGGGGGAATCCACCGCTGCACTTTGCCTTATTACCGGAGCAAAGAAACGAAAATATTAATAAATAGTTTTCCCTGAGTGGGAATCGAATCCACTAGCATAGCGTTTCCACTGCGCCACAACGGCCTAGCACACTAATAATATATATAAAGTCGCTAAGTACATACTACCGTGAAACACCATAACTAATGTTATCAAACACGGAAGGCGACGTGAGCGTAACTTTATCACGGCGATTAACGCTTGTACATAGAAAATTTCAACAATGAGCTTACGCCGGCCTACTTTCTACATTCTCGATGGATGCCAACGAGGTCGCGACACATGGTGTTTGTGGAGTACCAAATGCATTTCGTCATGCTGCAAGTTCATTGAACATCGAAATGTATATATTATTTTGTAAGGCTTTAAGTTATTTTGTTATAAAAATACTGTGAGACGTGAGATACTAGGAAAGTTACTGATACTAAGAAAGTTCGGAGAACGTTTAGGAATATTAAATATTTATGCATAATATGCACCTAATTTGTAGGTCAATCTTACAACCTCAAACGCTTAAACCAAAAGACGCACAAATCCAAAGAAAGCTTTTTTAGCTTCTCGCTGACTCCCGCACTTAGCAGGGTAGACACTGGGAACCAGGGAACCTAGTATAAAAACGCTACGTTATCATTAAGACAGTCTCATATTTATTTTTTCGCCGATTTCTTAAGTCATTGCGTGTCGAGTACTGGGACTCTACGCCACGCTTAAAAAATTAAAATATTTTATTTCGTCGAGCGGGAATCGAAACCACAACCTGTCACACGACTGGCACGACTGGCTTCTATCTAATAAATAAGAGGTATTTGAACTAAGAAACACCACGAGAGATAAGTGATTAATACTATATTAAATTGTATAACAAATATTTTTCAATGAAAAATTATTCTCTCACAATCATTTATCACTTCATTTCAAAGCAAAAGCGAGACAATCGCGAGGAAAATAGGCTGAATAGTGTGCGTCATTTTCTTATAATGGCGTTGTATATTGCGGCTGTGTTAGCTTTAGACTTCACCAGCTTTTTTGAAATATGGACTTTTCTTTATGATTTATTTTAATATCAGTTTAAAAGAAATATGGATATTTTTTTAAAGTTTATTTTTAAATTATATTTGATATATGATTAACGATTATTATTTTGAAACTTTTTATGGCTATAATCTTAAATATAAGAAATATCTTAAGAAATTTGTGTATTGTTCAAAATTTAACAACAAAATTCAACTTAATATAACTTATTTTATGAATTAATGTAATAATCATTCGTATTCCTTCTTCGTGATGGACTTGCAACTTCTATTAAAAATTTACAATACGAAAAAAAGTTAATATAAATTCATATAGAAATAATAAAAAATATAAATATCACAAGTTCTAATAGATTACCTCACGTACCATTTTCTACAGGGACATGAGGTCATCTTGTAATTACTAGCTGATGTTTCATAGGAAAATTTAAAACTATTTTAATATTAACTCATTAACAGTGAGTGGGTTCAATTCTCGTTCGAGGAATTGAAATATTTAATATTTTTTCAGTTAGTTTAATATTTTTAAGATTTCAGCGGAAAGCTATGCACGGAATATAAGAAACGGAAGTGTCTTAATGGGATCGGAGTATCTTAACACTATATTCCCAGGTTCCCTTTGCCTATCCTGCTGAGTACTGAGAGATACAGCGTGAAACTAAAAATAAATATTTCCTCTTTTATTTCTTTCTGAACCTATAACCATTGTGTACAGACATTAACTGCGACCACAATTACTTCTGATATGTAATATCAAAAGTTCAAAATTTCCACAATAGCTTTCAAAGTGTTAATTTAGCTCTACGATTATTACTTCTTTGAAGACTGCAGACCAGCTTCGCTTGGAACCGTTGTTTGGTTTTAAAATAATGAGGTTTATTTGCAAACCATATTAAAGAATATAGCATTCGACAATAAAAAATAATTTTATTATTCTACAGGCTGTCGAGGCTCTGCGGTTGTGAGTTCGATCCCCACTCGAGGGAATGAAATATTTATTTTATCTATATTTTCATTTCCTCGCTCTGGTGTCGGAGCAAAGCGTGGCGTTGAGTTCCGCCATCCAACAAGCAGTGCCTTCATAATTATAAGTGGGGAACGGAGTGTCTTAACACTTGGTTCCCTCTACCTATCCTGCTGTGTGCGTGATACAGCGTGAAGTTGATTATTATGTATTTATTCTTTTTAGACATTGTAACCAGATATAGATAGATGCTTTAATTTTTTTATATATAATAAGTAATAATTACCTACTAAGAAGTAGGTAATTATTATATTTATATTTTATAGGTATACTATAAAGTAAGAACTTCATAGGCATCATTAAAGATAGAAAGGCGAAGATATTCGTAATTAAGTTTTTTTCTTTGAACGACTTAAAACAAGTTATATTTTTTCCTTAACTTTAGATTATCTTTTTCTTTTAAAGACATAATTTTTGCGAGCATAAAACAAAATCTACAGACATAAGCCTGAAAAGAAGCTTAAGATACATTTAATAGAGAAAAATATTTGAAAATACATAATTATTAAACTTAAGCATACATAAGTGAGATATTACACAACGTACCTAATGGCAGAAAAATATAAACTTTCTGTTCATTAAAAGATGAACGGTGATAGGTTTTATTTCTCTAGATAGGTACATTCAAAAGCCTGTTTCATTTTTGCTGGCAGTAGTGCCAGTTCTCTCGCACTATTGAAAGAAGCACGTCGCGTTTCCCGCGCTTACTTGCACAGATTAAAAAACAGTTTTAAATACCGCGAAAAATAATAATATTGTGGTGTGATTTTATTTATTTTTTATTGTGATAGTGAAGTTTTGTTTTGTTTTTGTAATTTAGAAAATATTCAATTGTTTTTTTTAAGTCTTTGCGTTTTTGTTTAAACAATTCTGCGCTTAGAAAATCATGTTACGTTGGGCATTATAAATATTTATTTTTTCTTCGGCAAGTAGTTACGAATGTTTTTTTTAAATTTTAACTCAATATGTGGATATTACCGTGTTTCTTTCCGTCTTTGCAACTACCTTTATAACCAAAAAAATGTTTTTAGCTTTTATATATTTTTACTATATTTATTTGTCCTATATTTTATGAACTAATAAAAATATAAATTATTATTTATTAAAATTGAAAAAACAGTAATTTCCGCTGAAATTTTAATCCACAACAGGTCTGCGCTAATAAACAATACAATAAATAAACAAAATATACGAAGCTATAACCGAATGCTAGAATTACTAAATAAAATGTAATAATTAAAATTAAAAATGTATGATTAACTAAATTAAAAACCAAATAAACTTGTTGATACGAAAGCAATTATAAAATTACTATTTATGTCAATAAATTATGTTAACGATATGCACTCATAGTAAATTATAGAAATTGTAATTCAATAACGAGTACTTCGATATTATTTACCTACTATAAGTAAACAAAAACTAATTCCATATAGATGTCATTATTTACTTAGTTCTAGCTTAACTCCTTAGGGTTAAGCTTAAGCTTAGCTTTTTGGATTTAGCTTAACCAAAATGTAAACAAATTTTACCAAATGTATTAATCTGTCATTTAAACACACTTTTTAAACTGATTAATATTTTTTTAAATTAGTGTGCACCTTTTAAAAACCTGATGCTATACAAAAATATAAAAGTAAAGTAAATTAAGCTATAAGTTTAAAATAATCGATTTCAGTTACACATAATGCGGTTAGCGTATTTGGGCGTTCTCACGCTCTTCACTCTGGTGTATGGCCAGGAGACGTGCCAGTCCGCTGATGAAGAACCATACCTACTTTTTGGGACAAAAACTGCATACACCTTCGCCAGTGTCGGAATACCATTGAATAAAGCTTATGATGTTCCGGGTAAGTTATTTCTTCTGTTACATAAAAAAATCTAACTATATTATTAATTTTATCATACACTATATTACAATAGCTTTCCAAATATTAATTATAATTATATAGGTTTAAATAATTATTATTGTTATAACATAAAGTATAGTGATTTAGTAGCAGTAGCATAAATATTTCTTATTTCCATAAGGTATAGCGCGCACTAGTGATTTTTGTCACCGTGACTGTTGCGTCACTGTCACCGTGTACATTACATTTAATGAATGTGCGCGCATTTGGATACGTGACAATTGGGTGACTTTTTGTCCGCGGAGGACGGCAACACGCCGGTGACGCAACTGTCACCGTGTCCATAGATTTCTATGCCCGTGCGCGCATTAGCAACAAAATGTCACTTCGTTCCCCCTCCCCCTTGCGGTTTCCATACTAGTCGTCTTCCGCATAAACATGAAACAGCAGCATGTTGCATTGCAGCATCGAATTTTTATTTCAAGAATGGCGTCAAGGCAAAACGTGTGTTTTCATGAAGATAAAATAGACAATGACAATACTGATTGACGAAATTGAGTTGAGGCCATTGCTCTATGACAAATGAAAAGTTGAAAGCCAATATTCTCTACGTTTGCTTTTTTTTCTATTTCTTAATATAAGTGCACAGACAACCATCTCTTCGAGATCCATTTTATCAAATGTAAAAAATTTCGTCACTGTCATTGCAAGTGCACGCAGTGGTGAAAAGTATGGTGACATCTCAGTGACAAAAAATTTATTGTCACCGTGACAAAAGTCACCAGTGCGCGCTAAGCCTAACACCGAACATTTTTATTCGGTACCTACTTTTAAGCGCTCGACATTTGAATACATTTCAAAACTATGAAGTTTGTAGGTACCTGTCACAAATAAATTATTTAAAGATACTTGAAAAAGAAAGTTTATATTACAGAAAATATATTTTAAAGTTATCATTGCGAGATTTTTAAACATGACAAATGTAAGTCAGGTTCATTCAGCCTAATAAAACCATTATGTCATGTTTACCTAAAACGTTAATTTAACAAATTAATTGGTAACATTAACAAAAGTTTGGACCACATCCAAGAGTTCTGTGACGTAAGGTCGTGAGGTAACGAGGTGACTGTATTTTATGTGCCCCATAGACACCATGGAAATAGATGAAGGACATTGTACAATGTTAAATAACAAGTTACCTACAGCCTACAGAGTATAAGTAATTAGCGATTCGTTAGGTATAGCTATACAACATGTAAACGCGACAGGTTGTGGATTCGATTCCCACTCGATGAAATGAAATACTGAATATTTTCATTTCATCGCTCTGGAGTCGAGGTAAAGTGCGGCGTTGAGTGACGACGACCGACGCAATGCTTTCGCAACGCAATGAAGAATTAGTAGAGTAGTAGAAGTAATTAGTCTTATTAGTCTATCTCTAAACAGAGGAATCCTAGTGTGTGCGGGATACCTAGAAAAAAGAAAAGAATAAATAACAAAGTATTAAAAAATAATTATGGCGCGTATGTCATTAAATACATACCTATATATTTATATATTTTTGCTTGCTGTCAATTTATACTTTTTTTTGCTATTAAATATACAAATAAAGTCTCTTTGGTAAAGTCATTGTATTGTATCTATTGGAGATGTGAAATATAACTAAATTAGAGTGGGGAAGATTTAGTAGTCACAGAAAATAAATGACTGACAATCACCAATACCTAATTTGGAGACTAAAGAAATAGAAACCTCTGCCATCACTATTTAAACTAACTTCATTCATCTAACAGTATTTGCTACCATTAGAAAACTGCAATGTAAAACATTATACAGGGTGGAATTGTCAGCGCCACTTTAAATGAAACCATAGTTTTAACTACTCTATAAAAACCTTATATAATTCGGAAAAAAAATAATTCTCAAAAATGAAAAAGTTTTTTTTTCAAACAAAACAAATAATAAAATTATCGTTTTAAAATAAAACGCCATTTGTAAAGTATAACATAGGCACGCACACACTTACCTGTCAAAGCGGCAACGTCGCATACGTATGTGTGCGTGACACGAAATACAGGTATGGATAAAAATCGTGAAATGAAAAAAAAATCCTACGTCCAAACTGTTGAGGTACCTTGATTATTTTTTTAAATTTTGGGTTTGAAATATTTTACCCTATATGCAGTTTCAGTAAAAGAAGCGCTGCCTCTTCCACCCTGTATATTTCCATTAAAAATATATAAAACTGGTTACCGTTAATTTATATAAGCTCAACTTAAATACTAGTAGTTAAATAAGTAGTTTAAATAAATAATCTTTCAATAGAAACAGTAATTATAATTAATTAGTTCGTCAATATTCTAAGCAGACAGCCATTGTTTGCCTTAGTAATACTTACGTATAATGCATTTATATTCTATAAAGTGTTTATTGCATTCTTTGAAAGGAAATGACATAATGGCTAGTAAATGAGCTAGCAATTTTTTTTAGCTAATATCAGGGGAGGCAGAGGGAACCTAGTGTTAAGACACAGCATTTCCTATTTCCCGCCGAACGAATAAACGTTTCAATTTCTAAAGAAATGTGGAAATATACCGTACGAGATTCTGAATTCAGTGGACCAAAAATTTAATTAATTATATTATTAATTTTAAAGATTTTCTTTGTATTTTCTAGTTAAACCTAAAAAACTAAAACCTCAAATATATATAAACAGAGAATAAAACAAATAAATATAACTGATATCATTGTTTTTAGGCACTAGCTAATACTAAACTATTTGTAGGAATAAATTGTAACACGGGCGCGTCCATTATACTGTTTACATAGTATATTATATGTGGTCTGTCGGTCTGTCCCCAATGCGGTTATTACCAACCTCAGGCTTCTGTGATCAAGGCTTTTTGGCCATTTCTAATTTCTGGTCTGTGGTCTTGTCAAAATTTCATTAATATTCAGGGCATATCCTAAATTTAAAAACAAATATCCTGTTTCATTAAAATAATAAAACAGTCTATGTCTTCTTTATATATAATACTTAACTTTTCTTTATAATAATTCTACTATTACTATTACTAATGTTAGTAATATTTTTTTGAACGCAAAATATGATGTATTTCAATAATATAAGCATTGAGCCCAGTCGTGGTGTAGGGGGACAGGAGAAGTTGTGGGTGCGATTCCCACTGGTGTTGAGACAAAGTGCGGCGTTGAGTTCCGCAATTTAACACGCCACGCCTCCAGAATTTCACTGAAAGCAGGGAGCGGAATGTCTTAACACTAGCAATAACTTAACAACTTAACAAGTTGAAAAGAAATGAAAATAAGTGTTTAAGAAGTTACAATATTGCTTACTTTTTGTGACTCATTCATTATCACCTTGCATAATGAAAATGAACTCTTTACGACGCAGGTTTCTGATTGAACGTTACTAATTATATTATGTGGCCTTGAAATTCCCCTAAAAGCCCACTTGATACCCACATGTTAATTTCTATAATATTTTGTAAGTTTGTACGTTACGACAATATATGATCTCATAAAAACCGTAGGAAACCGTAAAAAAATTTGCTTAGTATCAAAAGATATAATATGAAACCGTAATGGGCACAAGCGTTGTGGGTTCGATTCCCACTCGGGGGAATCAATTATTATTTATTTTCACGGTATTAGTTCCACATCTCAACGGCGGAAAATGAAAAACGGAGTGTCCTAACGCTCCGTTCCCTCTACCTACACTGCTATATGCAGGATACAGAGAGAATATAAAAATATATATACGAGTATTTGCCTAGACTACGTTTTACACTCCACCTTATTCCCGATGACGTTTCATTTGAAAAAATATAAATTAATTGAAACATAACACCATTTTTATCTAATCAAACCGGAAATGAAGTTTAATTTACATATAAACATTTCTCAGAATGAAATTAGAGCCTTTAATCGTTGCATATATCTATACACCTGCCAAATAGGTACCCCTAGTAGCTAGCTAGCTTATAGATAATTAAAAATGTAATTAAAAAAATATAATTCCGTGAGGTTTTTCTTACTGCTTAGAATATGCTAATGATTTTAGGGTAGTTCGTCTTTACATCTTCTTGTCCTTGTGTGGAACTCGAACCCACAACCTGTCGCGTTAACAATAGTCGCACATTTGTGCCCCTGCGCCATTACTGGCTTACTAATATAATATTACAAAATGCGGACGTAGAACACGTAAATCATTTTGATTTTCCTTACTCATAACCTACGAGTATACCTAACTATGCAGTACATGCTGTCCCCATTTCGTATTTCTATACTACTATATACTAAATTATTATACTAAATTATATATACTAAATTATTTTAAATTTTAAAGAAATTCCTACTATACACTCAAAGTATATTATTATATGTATTTTTTAGGCGTATATATTTTTCCGACGTTTTTTAAAAACAACATTAATCTTTTACAATTTTTTAACTGAACAGAAAAGACAAAAGGCTGACATAAATAACTAATAAGTAGTTTGTAATAAAATATCGTCTTAGATTCCAATTATTGCAGTAAGTTTAATAAAGATTGGGCAAAAGTTCGGAACGAGGTGTGTTAACACTAGGTTCCTTTTGCCTACCCTGTTGTGTGCGGGATACAGCACGAAGCTGATTTATTTATTTTTTATTAATTTACAAAGATGTAGGCACATTACCCTAATTGAGAAACTACGGGCTAATTTACAGGATATTTGAAACCGGTGGGTAAAGAATTTTTCCTTTTAAGCGAGTGGCTCAGATAAGTTTTTATTCCAATCGGATTTTATAAATAATTTAAATTATATGGATAACTGACGAACAAAATTTGAATTAAATTTACCTAAGATTTATTAATATAAACTTTAGAAAGTGGGTTTAGAGGAGAACGAAATGTTTTGACACTAGATCTCTATCCGAAAGATGTGGAGCAAAAGCTAAAAAAACTATTTAATGTTAACGTCTTCTATAGGTTTTTAACATTTTTATAAGTATTTTTCTTTAGGTTTGTTGAAAGAAGCAAAAGATAATAGATTTAAAAAGGACAAACAATAAAAGAAAAAAGTCTACCGTTATATAGCGAGTATAAAATAAAATCTAGACATAATAAACTGCCAAATTCATTGAAATACTAGGAAAATGAAATGTTTACATGCAAAAAAGTCCTAAAAAAATTTCATCGTTCATTGTTAGTAACTTATGCTTCGTGATGGGGCCGTTTTAAAAAATGCCTATTTTACTTTTTTTATTTTAGGCTTTAAGGTTTTCATTGCAACTTAGGCATTGAGAGCATTTTTAAGATACAATAGCCTTTGCTAATATTTTTTTTTCTTTAGCTTCTAACTTCACTTCCCGCACATGGCAGGATAGGCAGAGGGAACCTGAATACCTAGTGTAAAGACTCTATCTCTTTTAAAGTTTTCCGTTCACCATTGCCCGACGAATGAAGACATTACGTGTAGAGTGACGAAACTCACTACTCACATTAAAATAAAACACTAAAAGTGATACAAAAACGTTTTGTTAAAACATATAATCAAATTAACATATCAATAGCAACATTTGCGTGACTGTCGGTCTGTGTATTCAATTGCTGTGCCATACCGTTATTGACAGCGTACTGTCGATGTCGACTGTAGGTCGTAGAACTTTGAATAACCGTCTGTCTGCCCATTTATCATAAACTTTTGTCCATTTTTCATATTTTAAAAGAGAAAAGGAATCTCAATTATGTCTTGAGATATTATTTATTTGCATTTGAGACGTTTTTAGGTTCTAGGTTAATTTTATTTTCATTTTAAACTTTTTTTTTCGGGTTATATTGTCGATATTTTTTTAGCAGTGTAGTCAGAAGGAACCTAGTGTTAAAACATACCGTTCCCTACTCCGCGTGTTGAGTAGCGGAACTCAACGTGTGCCTCTGTGGCCTTAATATATATTTTTTAATATTTACAATTGTGTTCAGAAATTAAATATAAGTATTAAATAAAGATTATTTCAAGAATTTAAAGTGAAAAGAAAAAGAATTATTATAAAAACATTACCACTATATATATTGACAGATAAAAAAATAAGAAATTGCAAATATAGATAATAAAAAATATTATATTCTGTATACTTATACCAAAATATATTTTCTTTTTTATCTGCAGCCTCAAAGGTCCAGAATACACGGGTAACAGCTTATGCTTGTTAGCTGTGACCTACATTCATTAGGCACACATGATCGGTCACCGTGTTGCAAATAAATGGTTTGTCGAAGGGGTCTTTATAGTTCAAGTTCTATGGGGATTGTATTGAATGTTATGAGTGTATGTTTTCGACTCTTTAAAATTAAAAAAAATTAACTTCACGCTCTATCCCGCACACCCAAGCTAGGAAGAGGGAATCTTGTGTTAAGATTTTTCGAGGTATTGCGTGTTGAGTGGAGGAACAGAAAGGCCTTGGCCCCTTGGTGCGAAAAATTGAAAATAGTAAGTTCCTCGAGTGAAGATGGAACCCACTACCGTCGCGTTACAATCACACACTTTTGCTCCTGTGCGTGACGGCCTGGGCTTCTCTTTAAGATGTTTAAAGGATTAGCAGTACTACGAATACGTGAAAACACAATGTTCATTTTATCACATTCATTGTGACAGCGTCTCACTATAAACAGCCCCTCAACACGCATCTCGAAAATTGGAGAATAGGTGGAGGAAAGGAGTGTATTATCACTAGGCTCTCAATGTAGGTAACATTGCTATATGGGACATACAGCATGAAGCTTATAAAAAATTGGTATAATTTTATACAGTTATACGACACAGTTTACAGTAAAAAATAGAAAATGTCCTAAGACTTTATTTTTAACACGCTTTTATTAGGTCGAGCCGTAACTAAGGAACTATGTAATAAAAACTAAGAAACTGAATTTGGCCGATTAATGATTTATTGTATGAACTTGGCAGTAATAGTTTAGGGGACAACACACACAATAACATGGTATCTCGACCTGGTCTGAAGATGCAGTCAGGTTCTGAATAGTGGAACTCTTCAAATATTACTACTAAACCAGTCGAATTTAGACTCATTTTTACTTATAACTTTAAGTACATGCACAGTTCATAGCATTTACATCAATAATTGGTGTAGGAAAGCGTATTTTTTTGTTTTTTAAGAAAGCTCTTTGTTATACAGGGTGGAATTGTCAGCGCCACTTTAAATGAAACCACAGTTTTAACTACTCTATAAAAGCCTAATATAATTCGGAAAAAAAATAATTCCCAAAAATGAAAAAGTTATTTTTTCAAACAAAATAAATAATAAAATTATCGTTTTAAAATAAAACGCCATTTGTAAAGTATAACATAGGCACGCACACACTTACCTGTCAAATCGGAAACGTCGCACACGTATGTGTGCGTCACACGAAATACAGGTATGGATAAAAATCGTGAAATGAAAAAAAATTCCTACGTCCAAACTGTTGAGGTACCTTGATTAATTTCTTAGGTGTGGATTTGAAATATATTACTCTATATGCAGTTTCAATAAAAGAAGCGCTGCCTCTTCCACCCTGTATAATTAAAATAATTATATAGTGGAACTAGTCATGATGCAAGTGCACTAATGTATGACTGTAAACGCGACTGGTTGTGGGTTCGATCCCCACTCAAGGAAATGAAATATTTATAAAAAAATATATTTTTATTTCTTCGCTCTGCAGTCAGAGAAAGTGTGGCGTTGAGTTCCGCTAATCAACACGCACTGCCAGTGTCTTAACACTAGGTTCCCTCTGCCTAATAATTTGACCTATTGTACTTTTTTATATAAAGATAGAATATAGAACAAATAGTGTTAGTTCTTAAAGGTCATGTCAAATGAACATTAACAGAGACCTTCGTGTAATTGATGAGGTCAGCGTTTAGTACTAATGCCGATTTATGATTAAATCGCATTAAATATTTATGACAGTTCAAACAAAGCCTATAAAAATTGATTATTTTTATATTAATAATACAAGTTGTTGTCTCCTCCAATTAATTAATTAGTAAGAAAATGATCGTCTTGCTGCAGAGACAAGAGTGTGAATGGAAACGCGAAGGTTGAAGGATCGATTCCCACTCGAGGAAATAAATTATCATTTATTAATATTTTCATTTCGTCGCTCTGGTGACAAGACAATGCCTGACGTAAAGTGGAGAATGGAGTGTCTTAATCTTGACACTAAGATCCCTCCACCTACCCTACTATATGAGGGATACAACATGAAGCACCACATATAAAATTCTTCTGTATAAAGTAGAAGCGTGCATCGAGAACAGCGTGTTGTATATCATTTTAAAGTGTTAATAGTAAAAAAAGTGATTATTATAATAATATGAATACCATATCAGGATATAATAGTACCTACACACATTAACATAACGACAACGAAGTGTGACACCGAAATTACGGCAATAACAGATATGATAGCATATATTGTTGGGATTTCCGGCTCTATTTAAAAATATTCCAAGCTCTTTTTATTAATTTAAAAATTCCTCCATTATCTATATACAGGGTGGAAGAGGCTGCGCTTCTTTAACTGAAACTGCATATAGGGTAAAATATTTCAAACCCAGAATTAAAAAAAATAATCAAGGCACCTCAACGGTTTGGACGTAGGATTTTTTTTTCATTTCACGATTTTTACCCATACCTGTATTTCGTGTCACGCACACATACGTAAGCGACGTTGCCGCTTTGACAGGTAAGTGTGTGCGTGCCTATGTTATACTTTACAAATGGCGTTTTATTTTAAAACGATAATTTTATTATTTATTTTGTTTGAAAAAAAAACTTTTTCATTTTTGAGAATTATTTTTTTTCCGAATTATATTAGGCTTTTATAGAGTAGTTAAAACTGTGGTTTCATTTAAAGTGGCGCTGACAATTCCACCCTGTATATAAAAGGACTTGTCCTCACTGACTGAGGTAAGACGCACGCACAGCCGTAACCGCTGTGCGTAGAAACGTGGAATTTGGGCAGATGTTTACTTTTATAATCTGGACATCCACTAAGAAGGGATTTTGAAAAATTTTAACCCTAAAGGGGTGATATAGGGGTTGAAAGTTTGTATGGAAAAAAAATTAAATCAGCACCGATTCTTATAAAATTTTAAATTTAGATTTTTAAAAGTATTTAATTGAATACGTGTTTCATCGTTTTCAAGAATTCTCCCTCTAAGGGTGCAAATCGGGAGTTGAAAGTTTGTATGGAAAAAAAATTAAATCGGCACCGATTCTTATAAAATTTGAAATTCAGACTCTTAAAAGTATTTAATTGAACATATGTTTCATGGTATATTAGAATTCACCCCTAAATACGCAAGCGAAGCTGCGCGCGCCCGCTAGTCTATATATATAAAAGGACTTGTCCTCACTGACTGAGGTAAGACGCACGCACAGCCGTAACCGCTGTGCGTAGAAACGTGAAACTTGGTCAGATGTTTACTTTCGTAATCTGGACATCCACTAAGAAGGGATTTTGAAACATTTTTACCCTAAAGGGGTGAAATAGGGGTTGAAAGTTTGTATGGAAAAAATTTAAATCGGCACCGATTCTTATAAAATTTAAAATTCAGACTCTTAAAAGTATTTAATTGAACACGTGTTTCATGGTTTTTTAGAATTCTTTCCATGAGGGTGCAAATAAGGGGTTGAAAGTTTGTATGGAAAAATTCTTAAATCGCCACCGATTTTTATAAAATTTGAAATTTAGACTCTTATAAATATTTAATTGAACATGTGTTTCATGGTTTTCTAGAATTCACCCCTAAATACGTAAGCGAAGCTGCGCGCGTCCGCTAGTAACTTAATAAGTGCTGAAAAAAAATATCATTACAAAGTAGATCAAAAAGTAAAAAAAAGCTTTATAAATATATAAATGGCATTGAAAGTTTTAAAAAAATATTTATTTTTTTGCAGGATGTCAACCCTTAGCCATATGGTTGATGAACCGCCATGGTTCACACAACCCAGAAGCAGATGAAATAGCCAACCTTCAGAAATTGACGGACTTTAAAAATAACATCATAACCAACTATAGAAATGGCAATTTTCGGGAGACTAACGTAAGTAGAATTCTATAATATAAAGTTTTACGATTCATATACATATGTAATTAAATTAAATAAAAAATGTGTTTTACAGTAATTGTTTTAAAATTGTCAAAAATATTCATCTTGTATGTGTCAATTCTTGGTTGAACTGCTTTAAAAAACCGATTCCAACATAATTACAGCATATTTTCACATATAAGTAATTCATGAAAATTCGCAAGTACCTACCATACATAAGTATAAACAAACACACATAGTAGACCTCTACTATATATGTAGATATTAACCTATAGGAGGGTAATATAGGAAATGTCAATTCAATTACTTTTCTTTTTCCTTCAAATAAAAACCTATTATTTGAGGCCGTCGTAGCGTAGTGGCTAAAGCGTCTGTGACTGTAATCACGATGGTTGGTTCATTTCCCCGAGAGGAAATCTTAAGTTCAATTATTTAATATTTTAACTTCGCTCCATAGCGAACTCAACGCCGCAAGGTAAAACGGAGTTGAGTTCTGAATGCCTCAAGAATTCGGCGGAAAGTAGGAAATGATAGTGCCATAATAGGAACGAAGAGCCTCAACACTAGGTTCCCTAAATCCAAAAATGTCTCTCACAGGTGCAAAATGAAAATCAAAAGTTTTTATAGAAAACCATTGATTACTATAGTTATTTACCTACTGAGGACCAAGGCGATGATTCATACCACGTAACCTGTTTACTTGCCCATTTATAGCGCGTTGTAGAATTATATAATCCACGTGAATTGAATAATATTAATTTAAATAAATATCTATATAAATTATAATAACTAAAAGACATTTGTATATAAAAGACATTGTAATTTTGTTTTTAATATACAATTTATAATATTATAATCTACAAACCAATGAATGGATTAGTCATGTTATTTTAACAAGTCTACCCTAATAAATATTTAAAGAAAATTTATGATACGATTCTAGCCTTATAAAATATTATTAAAGAGAATTTTGTATGCATATTAACAACCAAGTACGTTGAAATATGCAAAGAATGCATATAACGACCTAGTACTACGTGCATGACTTTGTATAGAGAAATAATGTGCCGAACATATGAAAATAATTGTGGTACGTGTGGAAGTCAGTTTTCTCGTAAATGAGCTCGTATTTTTTTTTAAAAAATTTCTGATAATGTTTAGAGAATTAATTAATGAGTTTAGGTGGTTTACTTCGTTCTGGTGTCAAGACAAAGTGCGGCGTTGAGTTCCACCGTTCAACACGCAATGCCTTCAGAATTCGGTGAAAAATGGGGAACGCAGTGTCTTAACACTAGGTTCCCTCTGCTCTGCTACACCATGCTGGGTGGAGGATGCAGCGCGAAGCTATAAAAATAAAATATAATTATGCTAATCGAAAGGTTAAATAACACTTTTTTATCATAATAATACAATATTTTAGATGCGTATGTGCACATCAGACGTGAATCTTCTAGAGCGCTGGCAATGGAATCCTCGACAGAACATGACTTTCGCTGGTGACCTGACGAGCGATGGCTACATCTCCACTCAGCAACTGGCACAAGCTTGGAAACAGAAGTTCCCTGGACTGTTGACTGATAATCTACATGATTATATGGTAAGTTTTATTCTTTTTTTTTATGTCTGTGAAGTGCTGTCTTATAGTAGAATTGAAAAGTGTCTTAACACTAGGTTCCCTCTGCCTTCCCCGTTGTGTGCGGTATACAGCTTAAAGCTGATTATGTATTTCATTATGAAGATTCTCGTTATATAAAAGAATGAAACCATATCAACTATTTGAAATCGAAAATCCTATTCAAATAATCCACAACTACTTTATTTATATAAATAGATTTACGTAAGTGATAAATCTTTATATTAAAATTACACTAAATAGAATTATCCGCTTAATTTGGTTTATTTAATAGGTACATAAATGATATTCTATTCTATACTAGAATTTACTGCTTCTAAGAATGAATTCTATTCTATAATCTATATCTACTAGAATTTAATTTGCTACTTCTAAGAATATGAAATAGGTATTATAATTGAAAACTTAACTTTCAGTTTAAATATGTAAATGAACAACGTTCGAGCACAACGTTCCGAGCGTTCACCGAAGGCTTGTTCCGGGCTCAGGAAGATCCTGCAATCACGACGAAGGAAAGCGATGAGAAATTACTAAGAGTTAGTTGATAATTCTTGTTCTTTTTATGTCGTTTAATTTTGAAGTCTTGTGTTATTTTAATTTTGCGTTTTGATACGTTTTAATTTTATACATTTTAACTAATAATGAAATGTAATCTTTCAGACGAATTTTTATAAAATGTTTTGTTAATCGGTTCTATAAAAAATTGGCTATATACACAATAGAAATCAATAGAATTATTATTAAGTAATAATTACTTAGAATATTTTAACGAGTCTTGCTTATAGAAAAAATTTAAAAAAAAAATATTTTGTTAATTCCTAATTCGATACTAATTGCTAAAATTATTCTAAAAATTTATCAATAAAATTACAGCCTTACAAATTCTGCCCATCCTGGACACGAAACGTGGACGAGAACAACGATACACTCACGCAGCTAAGGATCTTCGAATCCAAACAAGAGTATAGAGAAGTAAGTTATTATTAATTAAAATAAAAATTTTAGTATAAAAACATCGTTATTTACATTATGCCGATTTCTGAACGAATGCACAGCTCCTAAGAACCTTTAATATCTTCATTTCTTCTCTCCGTTCCACCACTCATCACGCAAAACCCCTAGAATTTGGTGGGGAACGGAGTATCTTAACACTAGGTTCCCTTTGCTTAACCTGTCGTGTGCGAAATATAGCGTGAACCTGAAAATAATAGAAAATAAAAAAAATAATAATATCTACTTTAATATATATAAATGGTTCGATTAAATTTCCAGATGATAAGCAACATTTCCAAACGTCTCGGCTTCAACTACGACATACAAATAGAAATGATACACTACATGTACGACATGTGCCGTTACAACAAGGCGTGGGATATCACGCAAATATCTCCGTGGTGTGCTGTGAGTACGAGATCCATGTGTTTTTTTTGTCTTCACGCTGTATCCCGTATATAGCGGGTTACGCTGTGGGAATTTAGTGTTAAGAAACTCGCTTTCCGCTTTCTGCAAGGATTCAAAATATGGTGTTGGCTTTGTCTTCTTACCAGAGCAAGAAAATGATAAGGTAAGCTAAATTCATTCCCACAAGAGAAAATTGAACCCACGAACCTTGTCATTGTTTAGAATTAGATACTGTGTAAAAAAATTTTGTACAATAAGTTCACAGCGCTCATTCCAAACCATCCATTACATTTTATTTCACATAAGTACGTTACTGAATTATAATTACAACAAATATTATAAATTAATTGAGTATTTGCTTAAACGAATGAAGAAAATATATTTTTATTTAGGTTTTCACTAAAGAAGATCTGAAACGACTCGAATATGCTGAGGACCTAGAGATGTATTACAAGTACGGCTACGGAACACCTATGAACCAGCAAGTCGGCTGCAGCGGCGTCAAAGATATGATAGATTTCTTCAAAATACACGTGGAGCGCAGTAAGAATTTAAATTTTCTTCTTATAATTTGTATAGAATGAATTTTGACTTTTATTATCTGGTTAATAACGAATCGAAGTTAAGTTAATTAAGTTATAATGGAAACGTCTTTGGCCTTGTTTCTTGTATTTACATTTTTTATTTTTAGTAACTCCAGAAAATAATTAATAAATACCGAAATATACTACGGCACTTTGGCAAAAAGCCTATAAAGTGCTTATAAAGTGCAGCAAGCTTATAAAGTGAGGTGACCCAAATGGGTATTTACAAAATAGTAAATATACATTTTGGTTATAAATTAAAGTCCGTATCTTTTTCTTCATTTTATTATAATATGTTTGTTTTAGTCCACAATTTTTTAAATTTCAAATAATAACTCTATAAGTTTAAGCTATAGTTAATGTTTTTTTTTAAGACGGAGAACAGAAATTTGACACTATTCTATAATTATTTACAGACACTCCCCAACAACCTCGAGCAAGTATCCACTTCACGGAAGCACCAATGATATTGCTAACATTGGCGGCGCTCGGAGCGAGACGTGATAGTGTACCGTTAACCGGAGACAATTATCACTCCGCCGCCATACAAGCTAGGAAATGGAGTACTTCCACTATGACGCCGTTCAATGCTAATTTGGGTGCTGTTTTATATAAGTAAGTTTGATTTTCATTCTTTAATTTCATGGAGGGAACCTAGACTCTCTGTTTCCATTAAGATACTTCTGCTTCTCACTTTCTGCCGCTATCTGGAGTTACCAGACCGAGGAAGTGAAAATATAAAATATTTTGTTCCCCCAAATAGAAATCAAACCCAAAATAATTCCCCACGACTACGTCGTCGCAATATTAATATAATATCAACATTATAAAGAAATATTAATATTGTTAGAAAATGGAAGCGGTTAACGTTTTTAAAATAAACACAATAAAAATACATACCGCTTATATGTTTTTAACGTACTCGGATAGAGGTTCAACGTAACAAGTAAAGCTTATTACACTGTTCAAGAATATTTAGAAGATAAACATGTATGGAATTAATGTCTATTGAATGAGATATAGGATAGCTGCCAGCAAATGTAATAGATTGTACCATTGATTTTGAAAAGAGTAACTGTTGAGTTTCTTGCCAGCTCTTCTCAGCAGAACTGCCTTCCGAACCGGTGGTAGCTTTTTGTTCATATGTTCATTCGACGATTCAAAAGTGCTTATTATAAGTTTATTTGAATAAAGAATATTTTGAATTTGAATTTGAATTACAACTGCGTTCGTTGGACACAATTCCACTGCTTTTTTTGTTTTTTCACCTAAATCTACTCACTTTTACACGAATATGCTAACAATATAATATTATTATTTACAGATGCCAACCCGACAACAACTTCCGTATTGAAGATCCGTACCAAGTGCTATTCTTAGAGAACGAGCGCCCAATAAACTTGGAAGACTGTAAAGTGGGTCTCTGCAACTATACCTTCGTGAAAACCCGCTTCGGTTTAATCGCGGACAATTGCAATATGCATTTTTGTAATTCCGCTAATAAAATTAGGAATTTTGGACTCACTTTACTTTTGTTTATAGTTGTCAAAATGTTTTAATTTTTTTAAAATGTGTTTTATTATCTGTAGCGTTTTAATTTTTGGCGGGAATTACCATTTGGCATTTTAAAGGCATTTCGTATTGATTTTTTATTATTATTTTTGTTTTTTTTTTTATTTGATCGTAAATTTTGATTTAGATTTTTTTGTGTCGTCTTATGTACTTTATGTTGTTTTATTCTTTACGTGTTTATTTTTTGTGTGTGTACGTTATTTACTTTAGGTTGTTTTATTTTTTAACTATATTTTTTAAAAAATAATGTACTTAAAACTATTTAAATTATGAAAGTTATTGACTTGTAGAGAAAGTATTAGCGTGTCTGTATCTTAAAATAATTTCTTATTTAACGATATGTATTAAATGTTAAATCACTTAGCCTTTTGCGAAAATTAAAAAAAATAAAATTAAATATATATATTTTTTAAAATTAAATTATCATAATTTAAAAGAAAATTATAGCACTGAATGTCTCTTATATGACACAACCTAAGAAAATTTTATGTTTAACCAAATAAGTCAAACTAACATAGATTTAAGCAAAAGACCTACCTTGAACTCATCGTGGCGCAGTGGAACGCTTCTAATGTGAGTTTGATTCCCGTTCATGCAAATAAATTATTTTCATTTCCTTGCTCTGGTAAGAAGCTAAAGCGCGGTGTTGAGCTCCGCAACTCAACACGCAATATTTCAGAAACTGGGCGGAAAGTGAATAATGGAGTATATTAATGCTACGTTCCCTTTGCCTACCCCAGGGCGAGATACAAGTTTTTCACAATCTTAAGTTTTGTTTTAAATATAAACAGCATATAGTCATTAGAGTATCCTATTATTATATTTAGTAAATATTTTAATAATTAAACATTTATAGTTAATGAAATTCAAATTCTATGGTTGTTGTGATGTTTATAGTTAAGTAATTTAGTGTTTAAATCATTAAATATAAACCTAAAACCTGTTAGCATTATTTTAAATGCCACATTTTTTTTATTTTTAATCTATAAAAAATGTTATTAAATATTTTTTTCCGCTTTAAATGTCAAAGTTGCTAATATTTACGTACTATTACAATAATTTCACAACTGTAGCGTGTAGTTTTAGCACCAAATAATGTTTGAAATAAATTATTGATGTTACGAAAATCTTCTTTCATTACCGCAATTTTAAAACCCAAAAAGTGTAGTTAAAAAAATTATATACTATTTTTGCAGAAGTTAGAGATTAACGCAGAGGTCGTGAGTTCTATTCCGCACAGGGAATGATTACATGTGAAATGATTTTCATTTTCTTAATCTGTTAAATGTATGTGCATCCTTAAGTTCTAGCATTTTAAACGCAATCTCTTTAAACTGTGCGTTAAAGAGAAAGTGGATAGTGTCGTTGTATTATTATATCTCAGTGTTTTATCCAATGATTTATAGTACAAAAAGTTCAACAGATAAAAGTACCAAAGAAATAAAAAAATCAATGTTCTAAAAAATAAAACCATAGAGAAAAGCCAAATATTTTATTAAAACAACATTTTATAAACAGATTCATGTTGAATATAAAACTGTCAGAAATATACAGTATTTACACGAGTATGTATTGTATACAATTTATATAATATCTATAGGAAGATTACATTCACTGACAAATAAACAAACAGACAAAACTAACATTATTTAAAGTCGGCCGTCGTTGCGCAGTGGCAGTCTGCCTGTAAACGCGAACGTTTCGTTGTGGGTTCAATTCCCATTCTAGCGAATCAATTATTTTTCTTCTTCGCTCCGGTAACAAGAATTTCTTGTCTGTCTGTCTGTAAGACAAAGTGCAGCGTTGAGCTCCGTCACTCGACACACTAACGTGTGTAACGAACAGACTGCTCTAACAGTAGATGCATGACGAATATAGGTTGAAACTAAAAATTACAGAAATTTCAGCTACCATGGCACCATTTTTGTGTAACAGAATATAAATACTAACATGGTCATGGGCTCAAATCTTTACTTGTAAAACACTAAATAACTATATTAATCTGACTTAAAGTTTTGTTTATACAAATCAAATATATCCATTTACCTAAAATGTGATGCAAAGTAAAATATATTTATTCTTATTTTTTTAACTTAATAAAGCATATAAATATAAAAAAATAATGAATTGGAAAACACATTATTTACTAATGGTTAATTGAGAGAGGAGTTAATTATTTATATGCGTAACATATTATACTAGTAACATTTTATAAAAAGTAACATTTCATAGATACCTTTAGGGACAATCTGTACATTACTTCACAGAGGATTTTCGTGACATCTAAAATATGCTGAAAAATATGAAAAACGTAAGCGCGATAGGTTGTGGGTTCGATTTCCACTCTTCCACTCAGTCACTCTCTAGTCTTAACACGAATCCCCTTCCTATCCTGCTGTAAATGAATATGGAATACAGTGCAAAACTAAAAAAATGTTTTAATTTAATAACTTCTAAAGTGTAAAATGACAAAATATATGACAATAGGATCTCATAAATGTGACAAGGATATGAGAGAGGTGAAAAAATCATGAAATTCTTGTAACATAATTCATGTATAGCTCCTTAGCTGTATTATCATAGTAAAAATAAACAAAAAAATTGCTTCATATTTTCAATAGTATAGTGATCAAAAAATCTAAATAAATTGTAGAATATAAAATGTTTAAATAGGTACAAAATTATACTGTTTTGTCTATAAAAAATAATTCATTTATTATAGCACATTATTTAAATAGTGTTACATCACACTACCGTAAATGTGTTGAAGGTTCAATTCTCACAGATTATAGTACAGGCAACGAGTTGTGGCCATTGTGAAGCAAGAAAACCTTAAAGTCAATCAGCCCAAACATCTACACCTAACTTAAGGGCGACCACGACTCGTCGAGAGCACTGTATTTCATAATCATTAACTAATCACAATGAACAATGTTTAATTATTATTATTTAATTATTTAGTACATAATTTAATATTAAACCAGTGCTCCCGCCTTTAGGCGGGCAAATTGCTACTTATACTAAGATACAGTACAAAATCTTACTTTGAATAGTTTTTATTTAACTTACAATAAAAAAATAAGCATTCAATGAATATAAAACAAATATGGAACAATGTGTTTGAAACATATAAAATTTTAATTTTACAGGGTTCGAATCTGCACCTCTTGGAAACCATCCGAGGGTGCTGACCACTAAGTTTATGTTTTTAAAATTTTATTATTAGTTTTTTATAGGTTTTCTAAGATATTTTTTCCATACAATCACGCTATTTTCCATACATTCCATACAATTACGCTTAAAAGAATTTCATTTAATGTTGTTTATAAAAAATATTTAAAAAATAATGGGTTGTATTTGGTTGAGTAGTGGATTAAAACTATGATAAACATTAAATTATAATTTAAGGATTTCCCTGATTCGAAAAGCACACAAATATAATAACCTAGTAAAATAACAAGTGTCATCACTTTATCACAAATTCAAAAGAAATAATTTTGTACCAATGTTTGTCAACAATTGTTAAACAATCAATTAAAACACAAAAAACAGCCATCTACATTCTCACATAATAAAAAAAATCATATTGTAAAACATATAAAAAATAAGTTTTCACATTATTTTAATATCTTGTAAAAATATATATAATACATGAGACAACAGAAGCACAAGCATTACGATAAGTGTGATAAATAAGTGCGATGGTTTTGGATTCGATTCCCACTTGTGGGAAAGAATTATTATTTATTAATATTTTCATTTCCTCGCTTTTGTTCTTACAAACCTAAGCTCGTTAAGCTCCCACTCAACACAGAATGCTTCTAAAATTGCGCAGAAAACGGCAAATGGACTGTTTTAACAATAGGTTCCTTCTGCCTACCCTGCTATATAAAGGATACAGAGTGAAGTAAAAACATATAAATAGACATTAAACATTTGTTAGCAACAAGCCTAATTATACGAAATTGGCATACAATTTGATAACCTAACTAAATACAGCAGTCACGTTGCGTCTTGACCGCTACCAGAGCTAATATTTCTAGTTCTTTTCCCGCCAACACCTTTATTCTTAACACGCTTAACACTCTCTTCGTCACTAATACTAACACTGACACTATTATTACGGGGCTTCGGACTGCTCATAGTGTCCGAACTAAATGAATCTCTTTGAGATTTCTTTCTTTGCCGCTTTGGAACGCTTTCACCTATTAACATTTCATTGAACTGACGCTGTCTTGCTTCCCAATACAAGTTTTGCCTTTGTATTACATCTGGATATTTTGTTTCGAAGCTTGTGTCAGGTGGCAAAAGTAGTTCCCAGCCAGTATTAGGATTGTATTTTGCTATGGATTTCAATATATCTAATACTTCTTGTGGTGGTAAGCGTGCAACCGCTGTTATTTTACGTCTGTCCACGTAAGAATGTTGCGTGAAGAGGTATAGCTGGAAATTGCAAGGTAAAATATTAATTAATAACTTGCTTGGTCTACATGCCATGTCTTGTTTCTTTTACAAGAGTATATCTCGAGTCCAGATACTATTGCCTTAGGAAATCGGACGGCAAGCTCGTACCGTTTCAAGTTTTATAAAATCAGCTTCACACTGAATCCCGCACACAGCAGGGTAGGCAATGGGAGCATCGTGTTAAGACACTCTGTTCTCCACCTTCCGCCAAATTCTGGAGGCATTGCGTGTCGAGTAGCGGAACTCAACGCCGCGCTTTGCCTTAACACCAGAGCGAAGAAATGAAAATATAAATTTAAGCAAATATTTCCTTTCTTCGAGTGGGGATCGAACCTACAACCAGTCGATTTTGCAGCACACCTGGTGCCTCTGCACCATGACTGGCCTCAAGTTTTCTAAAATAATCTATACATATAATAAAATTGAAATGATTTAAAACTGGTTCTGTACATAGAATATTTATAATAAAAACTATTATTGGGGAAATTTATTAATGTAATAGAATTCAAAACAATGATTTTTACAATTTTTATCCATTTGTCTGTGTATTTGTTCATGATAATCTCGGAAACGGATTTAAATGCAGTTTTCACTATTGTGTCTAATTTCACTTGGTTCATGACTCAAAAAAATATATTAATTAAAAGTATTTAATTCGACAACATTGCTCGAAGTTTTTAATTGAATTGGCTGATACTTTTTATTAACTATGTCAAGCGGGCGAAGCCACGAGCGAGTCGGTAGTGATAAATAAATCCCCCACTCACAACATGGTCTCTCGCGGCGCACAACAGCGCCCTATGTGGGGGTGCGGCACCGGCATACATTTCTTCTGAGCGCGGCGCCCACAGACCTCTAATGCAGCACGCCGCGCCTAGTAGCGCGGAAACTAACGTCGCATCACCGGATTTCGTGAGGGCACGTAACTCTGAGAACCGCATCAGTTTTGCTGGAATGGATAGAACATTTTAATTTAATGGTTTATTAGTCATAGTCATAATTTATTTTATTAATTAATTTATAATATAACAGGTATATAATATGTATGTTATATTATTAATTTTATAAAAAATAAACAAATGCAAAATATGGACATTAATAATTGGCTCAACACACAACGCTACTATGGTTATTATAATACAATAAAGTTTTTGTATGTTTTACTAAATGTTATGAATAAATAACTTAAAACAAATCTTCACTACATAACACAAAATTCTTACCACTAATCAATATATCCTTTATATGATCTTGTAGTGATACTTTTACTACGGGCCCCACTTCAGTTTCATCTGTACATTGTGGTACTAGAGCACTAATGTACTCAGCTGGTCCCAAGTTCAAAGACGATCCGTCTAATGTCGTCGCACTGAATAATTTCATACGCTCCAACTGAAATTATAAATGGGTTGGTTAAAGAAACACATATTTTAAATATTTATTTATAGTTTTACGCTGTATTAAATATACAGGTGGAAGCGTCTGCGTTTCTTTTACGGGAGCAGCATATAGGGAAAAATATTTCAGTACAGTTTGGACGTAGGATTTTTTTTTAATTCAGGATGTTTATCCATACATAAACATTTATTACTTTAGAAATACTACTAAAGGTTAAACAACTTCGAACTTTGCCGCCAATACCTACGACTCGATTTCGAAATGAAGCGTGCAGCGGTGTCCCTTTGATAAGTTTATGTCTGCTATTTTATTAATTATTTTGTTTGTAAAAATCACTTTTTCATTTTTATCAGGCTTTTATAGAGTAGTTAAAACTGTGGTTTCATTTAAAGTTGTAATGACAGAAAACACTTTTTGTATAGACAGAAGGCACCTAATGATAGACACTTCACTTACTGCCTAATTTTTGAGACAATTTGTGTAGAGCGGCGGAATTTAACGCCGCCTTTTTGTTCTCTTACTAAAAATAATTATTTTCTCGAGTCATAATTGAATCAAAAAAATAATCAAATTCAGTCAGATATTATGCCGCTACACTAATATTATATCTTTTTCTATTATTAATTACAATTATTGTATGTAAAATATTTAAAGACACTATCTTAATTTAAAGTGTGATTACAGTAACCTTTTTGCTATTTTTATATTTAATTAACATTGTATTTTTTTGTTTTATTAAGTAATTTGTCATAATTATAATTGTTGTGCTTCCATGATACACAGAATATCCATGTACATAAGTGTAAATTCAGTATAATATTAATAATTCTCTAATGAAATAGCCAGTAGCCACTACCAAACTTCAATAAATATAAAAGAGGTGTGAGAAGCTATAAATTGACTAATAATATAATAACATGACCAAAACCTTAGCTAAAATATAATACTACTTACTTCAGCATGATCAGTATGTGAATGTTTCCATAATGCATCATACCAAGGTTCATCCGCTATCTTTTGTGATATCGTCTCGTACGATTTCTCTCGAGCTTTCTTAGCAACCTCTGTCTCTGTTCTTGCAAATTTAACTGTTACCTAAGAATTCAAATCACAAAAAAATAGGTATAGGTATAGGTATATTATTTTCGGGTTATGCTGTATATAGATAGCAAAGTAGGTAAGAGGAACTTAGTCATAAGGCACTCCACTCCCTACTTTTCTCTAAATTGTTGAGGCATTATGTGTTGAGTGGTGCAACTCAATAGCTTGCTTTGTTTTTTTATAATTTCATTCACTATGGACTGAAGTGTGTTAAGAACATGCTATAGTTAGCTTTTACATATTGTTAATTCACATTTGTTTAGGTAATTTTTTAAATTAAATTTTATTATTTGAAGTATTTTAGATTATAGTTAACATCATAATTTATACTTATATACAAATACAATATAACATTTACCTGTTGAGCTTCAGGTTCTTTTTCCTCATCATCAGAAGTTTCAGTTTTGTTCTTGTCCGCTTTTCTTTTATCTTGTTTATCATAATATGAATAAGAGGGCCTTAGTTGCAACATACCTAAACATTATATGAATATTTTAAAATATAACCAGAAAATTACATAATTGTGGAAATAAATTTAAAAATATTGTATGAAACAATGTAACAAGTGAATGAACGTAAGCACTAGAAAGGGTATGAAGGGGAGAATTGGGTGTGTTCAGATAAGCAGTCATTTAGTTCATTGGTATTTAAATAATCTGATCTGTCACTACAGCTTTGACATGACATTTACATAAATGAAAATAGCATATTGCACAATTATTCACATATTTTTATAAGTACATACTTTCAGAATACAGTAACTATTGAAATTACATGATTATAGTATTCATTATTTACCTTTAATAGGTGTACAGTGTAGCTCCTTGTCCTGTAAAATAGCCACAGCGTAGTGTTGAGTTTCAACACATGGAGTGCTACTTTCATATACTATTTTATCCATTATTCCATTTCTAAAATATTGAGATTTTTCTTTTTCTTTATCTTTTATAAATCTGGACTCCTTAAATTTGTAAATATAAATATTTTATAATATATAAAATATAGGTTTACAGATGATTAAAAAAATATATATTTATACTTAGTACTTGCAATGTTTACCTGTGGTCCATCTGTATTTAAAGCAATTTGCTCGCCTTTAGAAGAACAATATTTATCACTGTATGTGTCCAAACCTATTTCCATCCTCACAAGTTGGTTCTTTGGTTTTATTGATGCATTATTAACTTTAACGTCTTTCCAATCCCTATTGGCTGGCCGTACTGGATACTGGTATATATAAAGGTTTTCAGAAAGAGCTTGAGATAGGAAAACCGGTATCTAAACAAATAATTAAAGGTGAAATAATTTGCTTTTCAGCTGTAAACATAACCTTATAATTTAAACACGTTGTCAAGATGGAAGTCTAGCGTAATTACCTCTTGAACAACGGGGTCGTCCTCCTCCATCTTATTTTAAATATTTTTTTCAATTTTTTAATAAACCATTTCGCCGAATTAATTAATATTATTCCTAAGTACTTCACCAAACCTGCCAGACCAGATAAATACTTTGACATTTACGTGACAGCTACTGGCAGCATAGAAGTTAGCATTAGGCGAGTATTTGTATTCGGTATTGCCAATTATGCATAGATAATATACTTTATACTATAATACCATAGATAATGAAGATTTTGATAAATATTTATTTAACGAAGATTCTGATAAATATTAATTTTGGCTACATAGTTGATATAAAATAGTAACTTGACAGGCTCTTAAATATTATTCTACAGATACATTGAGTAAGATATATTATCATAATAAATCTGTTGTATATTAGCTTTAAATATAATTATGGTATGTCAGGTATTTTGCATTGACGCTTATAATCTGGTTACCTAAAAATTACTAAAAAGAAGAATTATAACGTCACTTTTGTAACAAAAGCTTGTTATTTTGAATCCCATATATTTTTATCTTATTTCCTTTTATATTCACAATTTTAAGAACTAGCATTAGTAATCGTAATATGGGTTCTTTAAATATTTTAAATAGTTAATTTGCCAGACAGTAAAGCTATATTATTGCATTTACAATGTCGGACATGATAATTAATGGTAAATTTATATTTTATGAATAGTTATTTAATAGTATATTTATATATTTTTTTGCTTTATATTCATTTCTCCATAATTTTTACAAACAGATTCTGTGCCAGTCGATAAAAAATGGAGTGAATTAATCCGATATAATATTTTTTTGATGAAACTCGTAGAATTTGTAAGTGTTCTTATTCATACCTTTTGTCTTTATTGATATCTTAATCTTTATTCCGAGAAATTGCATAATTTTAATATTTGTAGGTGATTTCCCTTGTTCTAACTATTTTACCAATGGTGATAACAAAACCTCAAGGTCATATGTATTGCATATCAACTGGCCCAACATTAGTTATATCCTTTTTATTTGTCATATTATATTTACGAAAAAAAGTGCCCCTATTTATGGAAAAAATGTATTTATTTTTTCAAATACTATTCACATTTGGAGCCTTTATTCAGTGTTTCCTTTTAAATCTTGTAAGAGTATGGTTATGGTTATTATATGGGGTATTTTATTTTGCCCTGCTCACAGCTTTATCTGTAGATTTATTTTTAATTGCTAATGAAAGAGGTTGCACGTTTAGCTGTGCTTAACAGATGTTAAGATCGTTTTGTAACAGTTTTAAGCTTTTTAGTTAAAAGCATGTTTAATAAATACAATGAAAACTTTATTTAATTGTTTAATTTATAAATACATAAAAAAATATGCCGTATAATAGAATAGATTACTTGTTTCAAATTTGTTTATTATTTTAAATATTGTTTTAAGCGTTTAAAAGCTATTCGTCTACCTTTAAGCTTTTGTGTAAATTTTGAATTGTATTATGCAAGTGTTATTATACTCTGGACAGTATTATTATGGTATGACTGAACGCTCAATAAGTTTTGATGTATATAAAGATTAGAAATTGACAATTGACAATTGACATTGACATTTGTCATAATAAGTTCCTATTTATTACTTAGTGTAAATTTGAAATTTAATTAGTTATTTGAGGTCTTATTAATATTGTGTTCATTAACTCGCATGACATTCCAAAATTCTGATTGCTTAGTTTGTTAAAAATTCAAATAAAATGTGAATAAATTCCATTAACACAATTATTCTACACATGCAAAGCCAAATATGTTTCCATTTAAAATATCCATAGGGTTAAATCCTTTTTACACTAGGTTCGAAATTTTAGAGTAATTTTTACTTCTAGGTAATGTCGATGCTTCTCATGTTAATTCCGTTTATTTTGACTGATGCTGGCGCAATGCATTGTCTGGCTGTTGCACCAACACTCATCATGTCTGTTATGTTCATCATACTCTACTTAGTTGACCAAGTGCATAACTTGGCTGAACAACTTTACCTATTAATACAAATATTTCTGAACATAGCTGCATTTGTTGCCATACTATTACAAGATGAACCAACAGGATCTCTATATGGATTGTTTTATTGCCATATTTTAGTAGCTCTATGTATAGATCAGTATTATGTTATTAAAGAAAGAGGATGTGTATTGTTTGGTGATAGTGACTGACTTAATATTTGTACAAATCAAATAAAGATGTTTCAAATAAAAGAAACAAAGATTATGTAATATATAGTGAGTAAAACTTACTTTTAGGTAGTGGCCCTGCTTCTGAATATAATACCTCACATAGTGGAGCCGTTGGATATTTGGCAATGCCTAGTTGCTGGCCCTACTCTTATGATGACCACATATATTATGGTTCTTTATGTCGTTGACCAGGTCCAATATGAAGCTGAATTTTATTTTCTAATAATAGAACTAATTCTGACTATCATAGCATTTGTAAATCTTATTATTATTGGAAAAATTGTTGGAGCCATTTATGGACTGTTTTATATAGATTTAATGATTGCCTTTTGTTTAGATGGTTATCATATGCATAAAGAGAGAGGATTTACTTTTTGAACATTAAATTTACAAAACAAATTAGTTTTATTTGTTAAGCTACTGATGAATATACTCCTTTATGTGAGTCAATTTACTTCAATTATATAAATTATTATTCACTTGAAAATTTACTAATATATGTAATTTAATGCAAAATATATTTCATTTTACATTATTGAATAACTTAAAATTATTGTTGAATAGGCATTGATAAATGATAAAAACTTGTGCGGAAATTATTTGTCTATCATGACATCCTGTGATAAGAAATGTAGTTTACAAATGTGCTCTCAAAACAATAAACAAATATAAATAAAGTGTAAAATGTATAAAATCCTAAAAACAATATTCAAATTACCTAAAAGCATATTAAAATTAACATTATATGAAATTTTGTGGCTTAGTGGTGTGTTTTTAACATTAATTTTTATTTGGAAGTGGAGCCATAGTGAAAACCATAGAAATAGAATTCCCGATTATCCTGTTATTTTGTGGTGGACTTCAGGGTTTCCAAGTACCTCTAGAACTATTGAATGTGAAAGGGAAATAAAATGTGATGTATTTAGTGATGTTAACAATAATGAAATCAATCATGTTGAAGCATATTTATTTTACGCCAGCAATCTACATTTCGACAACCTGCCTTTACCAAGGAAACCTGAAGTAATTTGGGGTTTATATCATGAAGAGTCCCCTAGGAATGTTGAGGAATTAATGCATGAAGTAACACTAGGTTTATTTAATTATTCCGCAACTTTTAGTAGATACAGTGACATTCCATTTCCTTTGCAACATTTGGAATCTTTAAATGATATAACTACTACAAAATATTACGTGCCTACAAAGATTAAGAACGATTTACTTCATGAAATATCGCCAGTTTTATATCTTCAAAGTGACTGTGAAACGGCAACGGAAAGGGATGCATATGTAAAGGAACTGATGAAACTAGTTGATATAGATTCTTATGGAGTATGCCTAAAAAACAAAGAAATGCCTGTAGAGTTTGTTGACGATTATTTAAATAATTTAAATGATGAAAACTTTTTACGATATATTGCAAGGTACAAATTCGTTGTAGCTATAGAAAATGGTATTTGTGACGATTATGTTACTGAAAAATTTTGGCGTGCTATCAAAGTTGGCAGTATACCGATATATTTTGGGTCACCATCAGCAAAAGATTGGTCTCCGAATAATAAATCTGCTATATTTTTAGAGGACTATCCAACAACTAAACTAATGAGTGAATATATTAACAAATTAAATAAAAATGATAATTTATATGAAGAGTATTTAGATCATAAGACTAAAGGAAAAATCTCCAATGGAAGACTAATAAATGAATTTAATAATAATCAGTACCAAACAGATGCTTTAGAAATAGCTAGTAAATTTGAATGCCTTGTTTGTGAGAAACTTCATGACAAAAGAAAAGGAAGTAAGGAAATAAGAATAGTTAATAAAAAGCATTATAATTGTCCTGAACCCATTTCAGCACTAACAATTCAAGTAAATCCTTCCAATGACTGGGTGTACTCTTGGAACGCAGCCAAGACAAGGGCAGAAGATATATACAAAGATATTGTTGGTAATTAAGATATTTATTTATTTTAATAAAATATATTTTTATATTTCAATATACATTTTTATACAAGCTGTCGACTCCTTCCTTATCATTGGCATCCATCTAATGGTGAAACTGGGTGAACTTGATACTGTAGACCCCTTTTGATTATATGAGGAATAGTTTTAGGCACCATCCTGAAAAAAAAACAATTATTTATATATTGCACAGATAATAAAAAGAATTAGAGTATTTATTTTGAATAAAGGCTATACTTACGATATACAATCAATGATAGGACAAACTGATAGACATAAAGTGCAACCTGTGCAATCGTCATTTACATGTGGAATGTGGGATTTTGCATCAAATCTAGAAAAAAGTAACATTATCTATTAACATTTATTTCTAGCATGTATATCTATATATATATGTATGATAAATTATATTTGAGGATAGTTTTGCATTCTTATTAATTTTACCAACCAAACAGATGATTTAGGTATTAAAGAGTAATAATGAAGTAATAATAATAAATATCCTTACTCAATAGCCTGATAACCGGAGTCTGCGCACGCCATATAACATTTACCACAATTTATGCACATATCCTGAAAAGAAAAGATTATTTAAAAAATATAATAGAGATTAATGTTAATGAAAACTACATAAATTTACTAAAAATTCGTAATATGTTTTACGAAGAAGGTCGGTAGAGAAAACCTTTCATTTATTTTCCATCAGTTAAGGACGACATTTAATCATGTAAATAACATGCTTAATATAAAAAAAATCTTATTTCGAGTCTATCATATCAATATAGTTTACAATGAAAATATACTCACATCATCAATTAAAGCCACAACTTGTTTAGTATTGTCCAAATTCTTATAAGTGCCTATACGTGGTAGGGCTTCTCCCAAGATATCCTTAATTTGGGGTACTTTTGAATACCCATTTGTTATTTCTGGCTTAGATAACGACCATTGCACTTTGTTATCACCTAATAAATCTGATTTGAGTCTTATTTCGTGAAGTAATTGCTCACGTTTAATGTTGTAAGGACCGAAGTGTGCTAGAACCTATAAAAAAATGTTGCAATGTAACCCAGGATAAGACTTCAATACACACCTAATGATTAAATTAAGGCCACTCGTGACATAGGGGCACAAGTGTGTGACTAACTACGCAAGGTTGTGCTCGAGACAAAGTGCGGCGTTGAGTTTCGCCACTCAACTGCAATGCCTCCAGAATTCGGCGGAAAGTAGGGAACGGAGTATCTTAACACTAGGCTCCCTCTGCCTACCCTACTACATGTGGGATACAGTGTGAAGCTAAAAAAATATACGAATAATGCACTCAAAATACGAATTATAATTTATAACCCAATTCACAATATGTAAAAATAATAATAGGTACCTTTCCATCATCATCGTATAAAGTTTGTACAGGTTTTCCTTTTTGGTGTTTCAAAGTTGGTGGTGATTGACCAGTCCATCCATTGAGTCCTCGAGATCGAAGATATAAAAGCGCCTTTAATCCTGTTATATAATCTTCAACTACTGTGAAATCTTGATTTTGTACGGCACTACATATCTGAAATATATGTAGGTCCTTATTTATTTTAATCATATAATTGAAAGTGTTAGAAGTATGTAGGTGTATGATATATGGAATATTATAATATTACAAATATAGTACCTACACTAGGTTATATCTTTTTTACATGCATTTCATTATGTAATTAAATGGACTTTATTACTTTCATAACAGGATTAAGGTTCCACATTCTGGTTGTGAATTTATTGATAAACATTTTCCTTTCTTATTAGTTAATCCAATTTATATCTTATGGGTTCCTATTTAAATAATACCCAACTACCCAATTTTACTACGAAGGGGTACCGTCAACCGTCAATTTACTAAAGTAACAGTAATGAAAAAAATAATTGGTTCAATAATAAAATTAATTATTCATAAAAATGTTAAATAACATGTCCAAATAAAAAAGTTGAAGCATATACATATTCCTAATTATAAACAAAAACAATATTTTTAATCTAACCTGTACAACAGGAGCGCCACACAAAATGAACTGCAACGCGGAGTCAGCCGAGTCTATACCACCGATACCCAAAATGGGGAATCCCGGTAACTTGTTACCGACGGCGGAGACTGCTCGTAGACCCATTGGACGGGTCGCGTTACCGGATACACCACCGTACGTTGTGTTCTTTTCACGACCTAAAATAAAAAAAAAATCTTTAAAAATTTTCGTTATGTTTTTAATTATCTACAGATGATTAGGTATATGTATAGATACTGATTTATATTCCACCTTAGTGGAGAATTCTATAATGAAAGTTTAAAATACAGAATAGAGTTCTTAATAATATTAATTTATTCTAAACTTACCAACTTTGGGCCATGGAGTAGCATCTGGTCTGATAGTCATCAAGCCTGAAACAGTGTTTATCGCTGACACACCGCTAGCGCCACCTGACCGTTAAATTAAGAATTGAATTTAAATGTTTTATTTTAATCTGAAGTACGATAGTAGTAGGTTTTTAATAATGTTAATATAATCTAGGTAATAATTTACTCGTTCAACTTCAAACAATGCTAACGTATTAATATTAATACTTTTTTAACCTTAGCTATAACTTTAAATTATATTTTTAAAATACATAACGGCTACTTTTTATTAAATAAATATAATCAACATAAACAAGTTCGAATAAGTGCATAAGAATTTCGACGTATCTTGATGAGAACGTATGGGTTAGTGTCAGAGTGCTTGGACGACTTACAAGAGGCACGGGTTCAAATCCCGCTACGTTCCAAATTTTTATACGTTTCCTAAATAAGTATTTAATTTCTAATTGTATATACCTTCATGAGCTGCCATAGCAATGCTAACGATATCAGTAATATTCGGTGTTAATTTCACGAAAAATGGAATCTTGATTGCTTTTCGTACCCACTGTGATATGCCTTTCACCAAAACTGGATCCTAAAAGTTTAAAATTTAGTTGAAAAAAAGTCAATTATAGTTTTACTAATACCTTGTTTGTTTTCTACCTCAATTTATTCCCATTCCCCGCCCTTCAATACAGCGTTGAGTTTCGCAACTTAATACACAATGTATTCGGACAAAAAGACCAACTGTCTACCCTGCTTTAAGAAATAACGCATGAAGCTAAAAAAAAATACAATTCACCTGTCCACAAGCCAGCCCCATACCAGACTCTCCCATGCCATGAGGACACGACAGGTTCAATTCTAAGGCGTCGGCTCCAGACGCCTCAGCCTTTTGTGCTAGTTCCGTCCAATCCGACTCGTTGTATGAACACATTATTGATGCTATTACCACCTAGATAATTCAATAACAGATAAGTATTTTTTGAATATAAAATATATATTTTTAGTAATATAAGAATTGTTTTATATTTTATTATTTTAATTGTGTTAGTAGCATTCCATTTACAGGAATAATTATATATATCTACTTATATAGGTAACTGTAAGACCTGTAGAAAGAGATATTTTCATTTAATTATTAATACGGTATTTAATATTAATATTATAGTATTTAACTTTTTTATATTAATATTATAGTATTTAAAATTTTAATTAAGTACCTACAAAATATGTATGTATTTAAAATTTAGCGTTAACTAAAGTTTAAATTTCTCCATGACATTACCTTAGAAGGAAAGTCTCTCTTCAACTCTTTGATACTTTGACACCAATAAGCCTCACATTTCTCAGAAATTAGTTCGATGTTGAGGAAAGACCCTTGACCGGGGCCGAAGTTTTCTCCAGAGGTAACACCTCGGACGATACGAGGTGATATGTTAGTAACTAAATCCTGCAAAACAACAGTAGAAACAACTTAATTGCAATAAAGTATATCCTAAGTATGAAGCAAGTCGTGGTGCAGCGCAGGGTTAAGTTCCGCTACTCAATTCTTAATGCTTTCAGAATTCGGCGGAAAGTGGCTAATGGAAATGTCTTAATGGATAAGGAGTATCTTACCACTAGGTTCCCAGGTTCCCTCTGCCGACCCTGCTCTACGTGAATTTCAAGAGTGAAGTTAAAAAAATAACCGGTCCATGTTATCGTTCATAGCAGCAACTAGAATAATTTACACTATTTTATACTAACTTTGTCCAATCCAAAAGTCTTGGTGACAGCGAATCCCCAGCCCTGTTCAAAAGCTCGTCGTATCATAGCCGAGCTCGTAGTGGGAGGTGCACTTGCTAACCCAAAAGGATTCTCAAATTTAATACCGCATACTTCCACTGATAGATCCACTTCATCAATAGGACTGTGGAACTTGGGTAACTCGATAGGAGAATCGAATGGGATACCCTGTAATATTTTTAGTGAGATAAGAATTAATAAGAAAAATTTATTATTAAAATTATTATATTATTGCAGACAACTATAGCGGAGTTACTATTTTCTAACAGTGATTTTGAAAACATGGTTCGACCGTGGCTACAATTTATTCGAATAACTAAAAGATAAACGTAATTAAGAATTTTCATCCTTTGTTTCCATAAATCTTGTTTAAATTAAATATTTTCTAAATATTTGTCATTTGATATTTTTGGACATATTATAAACTTGTTTTCAGTGTGACATTATTAAATTTTAGACGACAGCTATTGACCTTTAATTAACATTTACCTGTAGATAACAGTGCATATACCAAGCAGCTGTTTTGCCATCGTTGACGGATTCGACGGTAGTTTCCGCGACACCCGCCAAATCTCCTCCAATAAATACTTGGGGCTTGTTGATACTTTGCATAGAATTGCTATCCACTTCTGGTAGCCCCCAGCGATTGAGTTTCACACCTTCCATAGCTTCTTTCACTGGAATATTTGCATGTCTTAATATGGCTCGAAGGACCATTTGTGTTAAAATTCATTAAAACAATATATTTATGGCGGAAAAGGCAGAAAAGGAAACAATATTTTTAGGTCCACGATATATACCGCACATAGCAATGTAGGCAGAGTGAACTTGGGAACCTAGTGTTAATACAATCCGTTCCCGTTAGGACACTTTCGCCACTTTCTGCCGAATTCTCGAAACATTGAGAAGCATAACCTAACGCCGCGCTTTTACTTCGTTACCAGAGCGAAGAAATGAAAATATTTAATATTGAATTTTCGACATTCCTACCCACAACTGGCCCCATATTTCTATATTGAAAATGCAAAATTGCGAACTCACCATCGGTATCATAAAGTCCCGATCCGAAAGCAGATATGATAAAGTTAGCCTTCAATTGCAAAATTTGATCAGAATCCTCGATCCATTCGCCGTCGTCTAGTTGTTCTGTGCGACACATTTTAAGAGCTGCTATCTGGAAAGAGATTTTAACTTTTATGCAGGATTTTATTGAAAAATAATATGATTCAAGTAATTAAATTGTTTTTATTATGTATTTCAATATATTTTTTTTGCTTAAAGACCCCTCTTGCTAGTGAATAATGACCAAGTTTAATGTATATTATTTTGTTTAATTATAAGAAGGTTACCTTTCCGTCTCTAACAATGACTTCTTGTGGGGACATAAACGGTATAAATTCACATTTTTCTTCTTTTGCTAGATCTACCTGTAAAAAATTAAATACAAAGTTAATAGAAATTTAATATTAAGACAAGCAATTGCTTATTAAGTAATATTCCCATCAGGGTATGATGACTTTTAAATTATTTGCCGAATTCTCCAGTTCTGGAAAGACAAATCGATGCGTTAAGTTTCAGCACTCCAGCTCAACACGCGATGTCTTTAAATTCGTATAAAAAAATGAGAACGGAGTGTTGATACTTTGTTTTCTCTGCCTACCCTATTAAACGGGAAAGAGTAAAGTTGCTAGTTTTATTCTATAAGAATCATTACAAAAAAAACGTAGCAAAGTTTCCTTGCTCTAGTAGATAACAAGGCAAAGTGTGGCAATGAGTTCCTTATCTCAACACGCAATGTCTCAAGAATTCAGCAAAAAGTGGAGAACGGAATTGTCTAAACGGGAAATGAAATGTCTTAACATTAGGTTCCCAGGTTCCCCCTGCCTACCCCGCTACGAGATAAAACTATAAAAAACTGTTAGGATACTGGATGAAATGATGAATAAAGATTGTCTTTTATATATTTTATTTAGAACAACACATTACAATCACATTATACTTAGTTCAGCCATTTTGGAAACACAACACAGACAGCTTTAATGTTGCCACTATAAACACTAACATAGGAGTTGCCAAGTAAATACAAATGTACTTATAAACTAACAAAAACAAACCTCTTCAGGCACAGCTCGTATATTAGTGAAGCCCTTCCTAAACACGACGTACACGCGTCTCGCCCCGCACCGCAGGGCGGACGTCGCGCAGTCGAAGGCGGTGTCGCCGGCGCCCAGCACTATCACATTACCGTAGAGCTCCGGTAACGAGGACTTGCAGGCGCACATCCCTATCATTTAAAAGTGGAAATATTAATTTAGGTAAGTCTAATGTTCATTATTTTTTTATAGAGGTAGGTTGTTGTAGGTTCGATTCGGGAAACGGAAGAGTCTTAGTAGCAACGAAGTGTCTTAACACTAGGTTTCCAGCTCTGCTTACCCTGCTTAATACAGTTTCAAACTATAAAAGTGTTAGGTCAGTACATTTTGAATTTTCGTTCCGCAATTCTCATTGCCGATCTTTGTCTTTATTAGCAGGGGTAAATGAAAATACGGACGAGTTCAGAACATTACGTTCTTTCTGACCTATGATACAAGATAAGAGATGAGTAAAAATATTATTTCCCTTCCCAATTATTGCCCTTTTAAATATAAAAGCGGTTTGGTTAATAATAAAATAACATTAGGTATATTTTACAAATCAATTTAATTTTAAATATAAAGTTATTTTTGATTAAGTGCCAAGCTCTTAGACAACAACTAGAACTTACCTCTTTTACTGCCCTTAGATACCAGCGGCAAAAAATTCTTGCTTGTGTAAAATCCCATATCTGTAGTCAAGTTTTTAAATATGGGAATATTTTTTGGCTCCGGTAAACCAATACCCAGAAATACTGCAGCATGATCGTCCTTCAGAAGTCCCTTTAAGAATAACATTTAATTCATTATTTTGAGCGCTTTTTAACACTTGGGTCTCAGGTTCGAAATGCCTACCCTCCTATATGCGGGATACAGCGTGAAGCAGCGTGCATAATATAAACATACTTACGTCAACAGTTATATCTTTAGAAGACAATTTGCGTCCATTCACAAACTTGACTCCAAGATTTCTAATAAGGTCTATTTCAAATTGCACCACGTCGTATGGAAGACGATATTGAGGGATTTCAGATGAACTGAAAAAAAATATTTAAATAAAAAAATACAGAATTTGTGAAGTTGTAAAGTAGATTAATTAAATTACAAAACTTTTAAGAGATGAGCAAAATTACTTGACGACTTACAAACCTGATTTATTCAAAAAAGGCATGATAGTGGAGAAGAATAATAGAAAACATTTATAACGATTACTTAGTACATAAATATAGTCTGTAGGTTGCAGTAATTACCTTAAACCTCCCAAATAATTCTCTTTTTCATACACAGTAATGTTCTTATATCCAAGCCTTGCGAGGAAACAGGCACAACTCAAGCTGGCTGGTCCTCCACCGATCAAAGCGATCTTTTGATCGCCTCCTTTCGCCAATGGTTTCGTTTTAGGATCTAACGTTTGAGGAATTCTCATTTTCATAAATATCTGTATAATGAAAGGCGAGCAATTAAAATTAGCCTTTTTAAAAATTTCCAATATGAGACTGCAAGAAATAATCTATATAAATGGGCAAAGAAGTTAATTTAAACATAATTCTAATAAATAGAATTCAAAGTAACAAAACTAATATGCTTTTAAAATTATTTATTTAACATAATGCCATTTTGATCTTAAGCTATAACTTCAATTTCCTTGCTCAAATAAAACAAACAGGGGTGTTGAATTCCACCAGTCAACACGCAATGTCTCAAATTTAAGCGAAGAACAGTATCTCGGAATCGAAAGTTATCTCAGCCTATCCTGCCATATTCGGGATAAAGAACCCTAAAAAAAAGTAAATCCTCACATCAACAGCAAAATGCTGTAATCCACCGATGTTGATAGCACCTTCTTCACTCGCGTGCAAGTTGCAGCCTCCTACGCAGAGATCGCTTGTAGGACACACCATACCGCAAGTCAGGCCGAGCGGGTTATCAGAGAGTATGGCTTTAGCTGCTCCGTAGTAATTCTGTAAAAGTATATTTTAGTTTATGTTTTTTATTGTAATTAATGTATTTTGAGAACAGTGTCAAGTTATTCACGTGCGCTATGTGGGATATGCTGTGGGTACCAGGTGTTAGGACTCTCCGTTTCCAGCTATCCGCATAATTTTTAAGATATTTGTGTTGGAACTCCACGCCACGCTTTGTCTTGCAACGAGAGTGAGACTACGAGTATGTGTATAAAATACACTGAATGGGATCGAATCCATAGCCGTCTCATTTATAGTCATTTGCTGTTGCACTGTGCCTAGATAACCTGCATTTTTATTTAAATTATATAAGACAAATTACTTAGGAAGACGAGACCAATTATCACAAGCTTAGAGTAAGTTTTAGGGGCCGTTCAAGTATTACGCAAGTATTATTATTATTATTATTAGATAATTTAAAAAAATGTAACAAACCTTGCTAGCTATACTTGTAATAAAACTTTTGACATCGATTTGTGTAGGGCAAGACTTCTGGCAGGGCGCGTCCGCGCATTTGAGACATCTCGCTGCCTCTTTTAGGGCTCCACGTTCTGATAGCGTGGTGTGTTTGATGTCGTCAAAGTTCTTTTCCAGCGTTGGACATGTCTGAAAAATAGAATTACAAAAATTGTATAAAAGTTGCATAATTTTTCTACATAAACGTCTCTATAGTTAAAATAAAAAATATATATTAAATCAGTCTCACACTGTATTCCGCATACAACAAGGTAGACAGAGGGAACCTAGTGTTAAGACACTGCGTTCCCCACTTTCTGCCGAATTCTGGAGGCATTGCGTGTTGAGTGGCAGATCTCAACGCCGCGTGTTCTGCCCACGTCACGTTTACAGTAACAACCTTGTGCCTCTACGACAGAACTGGCCTCGTCGATAATATATCTAATTTAAATTATGATTGACACTTATCATATAAATTTATTATTCAAATTTCAATGAAACAGTATATTTCTTTCAGTATTATCTGAGAGAGATATAAATGACAATTCGTGTATTGATCGCAAATGGCCTATATACCTATTAGTTATATCAATGTGTCATCGATCGTCTTATCTAAAGAGTGGAGTCATACAGTTCCATATATAATACATTTCTTGAAGATTAAAATAAATAAATGAATTCAATAAATTAGTTCTAAGAAATAATAGCAATTTTAATTAAAACTTCTAGCAATTTTTATTAAAGCCTTTATCTCCTTATAATACAAGTTTGTTCCTAGCTTTAGGGGTAGGGAACCAAAAACTATGTAACTCGTACAAGCCTTTTTCATGTAATGTTCATCGTCTCTGTAGTTAGTTTTTTTGAGGAAATAAAGATTTATTATTAATATATTTTGATCCCTTTATCTACTGACATGTTTATACTAAAAGAATTATAGGTATCATTTATATCGAAAGACAATTTTTCATAAGAATTCACGCTTTCTGTTATTTTGTCCAGCGTAAAAGACTACACTAATAGAGAAAACATATATTATGTTTAAATACTCACACCGCATTTTCTATCAGTATTTCTTTTCCAATGTTGCTTGTTCTTCTTCGTCTGAGCTGATGGAACCAAGTTGCTATAAGGTTTGACAGTTGGATTCAGCTTCAGGAGATTCTGAAATTGGCATTTAGCAAATTAGACAGAGAAAAACTTAGTGTTTGACATTTCATTACTAAATTTTTGCCCGATTTTGGACAATTTTAGACAACTCAAAAAGAGGCGAGTATGTACGTAATATCAAATCAAATGTTGAATGTTGTCAAATGTTGAATGAAATTTTTAATGGCAGAAAAAATACTTAGTTTTTACTTACTACTAAATAATATTAAAAATTTGTTCAAAAATATTATAATTTATGACATTTTCGATATAATTATCCTATGACAGAATTGTTATTTTTTGAGTGAAACCACAAAAAATGTAAGTAAAAAACATTAATTATTATATCATATCATTAATAAGCATTAACAATAATTATTCTTAATTTTAGTTTTAATTATTGTTAGTTTATATGTATATTAATATTATTATATAAACGAAATATATTATTCTATATTAGATTTAGATATATATATTTACGTTATGAAGTGAATAATTATTAATCACCGCGTTTATTAAAACGTGATAAGAATTCACAAGACTTACGTAATAAATGTCACAAGTCATAATATTTATTAAAATGTAATCGTATCAAGTATAGATTTAAGTAGCACGAGTAAAATTTATCAGCTGTGATAGCAATTATTTGAAATTTAATATAAATGTATCATATTGTTGCCTACGCAACAAAGATATATTCTTTCGTTTCTTAAGTAACTAGCGACACAAGCGCGGCTTCGCCCGCTTTAATTTATTTTTTTAATCTACCTTTTACGTACATGCGTCTTAATCTCATGGTAAAATAAAAAAAATTACATTGAAATTAATAACGTAATATAAAATAGCCTGAGGCCTTTAGTCTCATATAACTATGAGTGGAATATAAACTTCAACACACAAATATTCGTACATTTACAATTTTCAATTCCAGCTAGTACTTCTTGAGATTAGCGCATTCCAGCAAACAAACCCTTCAGTTTCATAACATGAGTAGGTATAGAAAATTAAATTGGATATATAGATAGAGAGAAATAAAATTAGACATGCAGTAAGTACTTCATGATATATCTAAGCTAATTAATAATATATTTATGTGAGTAATACAAGAATGACGAACGATATACTAATTAGTTCAAACTTGTAGGTAAGTTAGATTATTCTTTAGACATGATTAGGTTAATTGGGATCACTTAAGTTTTAGAAAATAATTTAATTTTAAATTAATTAGTACATTAAGATATATATAG